>JAKRKW010000357.1:0-31516 GCA_023566125.1 Zingel zingel
AAAAAAAAGCAAAAAAAATGCAAAAAAAATGCAAAAAAAAATGCAAAAAAAATGCAAAAAAATGCAAAAAAAAATGCAAAAAAAATGCAAAAAAAAATGCAAAAAAAATTCAAAAAAAATGCAAAAAAATGCAAAAAAAATGCAAAAAAATGCAAAAAAAAATGCAAAAAAAAAATGCAAAAAAATGCAAAAAAATGTAAAAAAAAATGCAAAAAAAATGCAAAAAAAAATGCAAAAAAAATGCAAAAAAACACAAAAAAAAACAAAAAAATGCAAAAAAAAATGCAAAAAAAAATGCAAAAAATTGCAAAAAAAAAAGCAAAAAAAATGCAAAAAAAATGCAAAAAAAAATGCAAAAAAATGCAAAAAAATGCAAAAAAAAATGCAAAAAAAATGCAAAAAAATGCAAAAAAAAACACAAAAAAATGCAAAAAAATGCAAAAAAAAATGCAAAAAATTGCAAAAAAAAAAGCAAAAAAAATGCAAAAAAAATGCAAAAAAAAATGCAAAAAAATGCAAAAAAAATGCAAAAAAAAATGCAAAAAAAAATGCAAAAAAATGCAAAAAAAAAACACAAAAAAAAGCAAAAAAAATGCAAAAAAAATGCAAAAAAAAATGCAAAAAAATGCAAAAAATGCAAAAAAAAATGCAAAAAAATGCAAAAAAAAATGCAAAAAAAATGCAAAAAAAAATGCAAAAAAAATGCAAAAAAAATGCAAAAAAATGCAAAAAAAAAATGCAAAAAATTGCAAAAAAAAAGCAAAAAAAATGCAAAAAAAATGCAAAAAAATGCAAAAAAAAAACACAAAAAAAGCAAAAAAAATGCAAAAAAAATGCAAAAAAAATGCAAAAAAAATGCAAAAAAATTGCAAAAAAAAAAGCAAAAAAAATGCAAAAAAAATGCAAAAAAAAATGCAAAAAAAATGCAAAAAAATGCAAAAAAAAATGCAAAAAAAATGCAAAAAAAAATGCAAAAAAATTTCAAAAAAAATGCAAAAAAATGCAAAAAAAATGCCAAAAAAATGCAAAAAAAAAATGCAAAAAAAAAATGCAAAAAAATGCAAAAAAATGTAAAAAAAAATGCAAAAAAAAATGCAAAAAAAAATGCAAAAAAAATGCAAAAAAACACAAAAAAAAACAAAAAAATGCAAAAAAAAATGCAAAAAAAAATGCAAAAAATTGCAAAAAAAAAAAGCAAAAAAAATGCAAAAAAAATGCAAAAAAAAATGCAAAAAAAAATGCAAAAAAATGCAAAAAAAAAACACAAAAAAAAGCAAAAAAAATGCAAAAAAAATGCAAGAAAAATGCAAAAAAAAATGAAAAAAAAATGCAAAAAAATGCAAAAAAAAGGCAAAAAAATGCAAAAAAAATGCAAAAAAAAATGCAAAAAAAGCAAAAAAAAAACACAAAAAATGCAAAAAAAATGCAAGAAAAATGCAAAAAAAATGCAAAAAAAATTCAAAAAAAATTCAAAAAAAATGCAAAAAAACGCAAAAAAAATGCAAAAAAAATGCAAAAAAAATGCAAAAAAATTCAAAAAAAAATGCAAAAAATGCAAAAAAATGCAAAAAAATGCAAAAAAAATGCAAAAAAAATTCAAAAAAAATGCAAAAAAACGCAAAAAAAAATGCAAAAAAATGCAAAAAAAATGCAAAAAAAATGCAAAAAAAATGCAAAAAAATGCAAAAAAAATGCAAAAAAAATGCAAAAAAAATGCAAAAAAATGCAAAAAAAAATGCAAAAAAATGCAAAAAAAAATGCAAAAAAAATGCAAAAAAAATGCAAAAAAAAATGCAAAAAAATTAAAAAAAAAATGCAAAAAAATGCAAAAAAATGTAAAAAAAAATGCAAAAAAAATGCAAAAAAATGCAAAAAAAAATGCAAAAAAAAAATGCAAAAAAATGCAAAAAAAAAATGCAAAAAAAATGCAAAAAAAATGCAAAAAAAATGCAAAAAAATGCAAAAAAAAAGGCAAAAAAATGCAAAAAAAAATGCAAAAAAAATTAAAAAAAAATGCAAAAAAACGCAAAAAAAATGCAAAAAAATGCAAAAAAAATGCAAAAAAAATGCAAAAAAAAAAGCAAAAAAAAAAGCAAAAAAATAAAAAAAAAATGCAAAAAAATAAAAAAAAAAATAAAAAAAAAAATGCAAAAAAAAAATGCAAAAAAAAATGCAAAAAAATGCAAAAAAAAAACACAAAAAAATGCAAAAAAAATGCAAAAAAAATGCAAGAAAAATGCAAAAAAAAATGAAAAAAAAATGCAAAAAAATGCAAAAAAAAGGCAAAAAAATGCAAAAAAAATGCAAAAAAAATGCAAAAAAAAGCAAAAAAAAAAAACACAAAAAAATGCAAAAAAAATGCAAGAAAAATGCAAAAAAAATGCAAAAAAAATTCAAAAAAAATTCAAAAAAAATGCAAAAAAACGCAAAAAAAATGCAAAAAAAATGCAAAAAAAAATGCAAAAAAATTCAAAAAAAAATGCAAAAAATGCAAAAAAATGCAAAAAAAATGCAAAAAAAATGCAAAAAAAATTCAAAAAAAATGCAAAAAAACGCAAAAAAAAATGCAAAATAAAATGCAAAAAAAAATGCAAAAAAAAAGCAAAAAAAATGCAAAAAAAAATGCAAAATAAAATGCTAAAAAATGCAAAAAAAATGCAAAAAAAAATGCAAAAAAAATGCAAAAAAAATGCAAAAAAATGCAAAAAAAATGCAAAAAAAAATGCAAAAAAAAATGCAAAAAAAATGCAAAAAATGCAAAAAAAAATGCAAAAAAATGCAAAAAAAAGCAAAAAAATGCAAAAAAAATGCAAAAAATGCAAAAAAAAATGCAAAAAAAAATGCAAAAAAATGCAAAAAAAAATGCAAAAAAAAATGCAAAAAAAATGCAAAAAAAATGCAAAAAAAATGCAAAAAAAATGCAAAAAAAAAACACAAAAAAAGCAAAAAAAATGCAAAAAAAATGCAAAAAAAATGCAAAAAAAATGCAAAAAATTGCAAAAAAAAATGCAAAAAAATGCAAAAAAAATGCAAAAAAAAATGCAAAAAAAATGCAAAAAAATGCAAAAAAAAATGCAAAAAAAAATGCAAAAAAAAATGCAAAAAAAATGCAAAAAAATGCAAAAAAAACACAAAAAAAAGCAAAAAAAATGCAAAAAAAATGCAAAAAAAATGCAAAAAAAAATGCAAAAAATTGCAAAAAAAAAAGCAAAAAAAATGCAAAAAAAATGCAAAAAAAAATGCAAAAAAATGCAAAAAAAAATGCAAAAAAAATGCAAAAAAATGCAAAAAAAAATGCAAAAAAAATGCAAAAAAAATGCAAAAAAATGCAAAAAAAATGCAAAAAATTGCAAAAAAAAAAGCAAAAAAAATGCAAAAAAAATGCAAAATAAAATGCTAAAAAATGCAAAAAAAATGCAAAAAAAAATGCAAAAAAATGCAAAAAAAAATGCAAAAAAAAAATGCAAAAAAAATGCAAAAAATGCAAAAAAAATGCAAAAAATTGCAAAAAAAAAAGCAAAAAAAATGCAAAAAAAATGCAAAAAAAAAATGCAAAAAAATGCAAAAAAAATGCAAAAAAATGCAAAAAAAAATGCAAAAAAATGCAAAAAAAAATGCAAAAAAATGCAAAAAAAATGCAAAAAATTGCAAAAAAAAAAGCAAAAAAAATGCAAAAAAAATGCAAAAAAAATGCAAAAAAATGCAAAAAAAAAATGCAAAAAAAATGCAAAAAAATGCAAAAAAAAATGCAAAAAAAATGCAAAAAAAAAATGCAAAAAAAAATGCAAAAAAAATGCAAAAAATGCAAAAAAAAATGCAAAAAAATGCAAAAAAAATGCAAAAAATTGCAAAAAAAAATGCAAAAAAATGCAAAAAAAAATGCAAAAAAATGCAAAAAAAATGCAAAAAATTGCAAAAAAAAATGCAAAAAAATGCAAAAAAAATGCAAAAAAATGCAAAAAAAAATGCAAAAAAAATGCAAAAAAAAATGCAAAAAAAAATGCAAAAAAAAAACACAAAAAAAGCAAAAAAAATGCAAAATAAAATGCAAAAAAAAATGCAAAAAAAAAAGCAAAAAAAATGCAAAAAAAATGCAAAATAAAATGCTAAAAAATGCAAAAAAAATGCAAAAAAAAATGCAAAAAAAATGCAAAAAAAATGCAAAAAAAATGCAAAAAAAAATGCAAAAAAATGCAAAAAAAATGCAAAAAAATGCAAAAAAAAATGCAAAAAAATGCAAAAAAATGCAAAAAAAATGCAAAAAAAAATGCAAAAAAAAAAAAAAAAAAATGCAAAAAAAATGCAAAAAAATGCAAAAAAAAATGCAAAAAAAATGCAAAAAAAAATGCAAAAAATTGCAAAAAAAAGCAAAAAAAATGCAAAAAAAATGCAAAAAAAATGCAAAAAAATGCAAAAAAATGCAAAAAAAAAATGCAAAAAAAAATGCAAAAAAAAATGCAAAAAAAAATGCAAAAAAAATGCAAAAAAAATGCAAAAAAATGCAAAAAAAAATGCAAAAAAAATGCAAAAAAATGCAAAAAAAATGCAAAAAAAATGCAAAAAAAAATGCAAAAAAAATGCAAAAAAAAAATGCAAATAAAATGCAAAAAAAATGCAAAAAAAACACAAAAAAATGCAAAAAAAATGCAAAAAAAAATGCAAAAAATTGCAAAAAAAAAAGCAAAAAAAATGCAAAAAAAATGCAAAAAAAAATGCAAAAAAATGCAAAAAAAATGCAAAAAAAAATGCAAAAAAAATGCAAAAAAATGCAAAAAAAAACACAAAAAAAAGCAAAAAAAATGCAAAAAAAATGCAAAAAAAAATGCAAAAAAATGCAAAAAAAATGCAAAAAAAATGCAAAAAAATGCAAAAAAAAAATGCAAAAAAAATGCAAAAAAAAATGCAAAAAAAAATGCAAAAAAAATGCAAAAAATGCAAAAAAAAATGCAAAAAATTGCAAAAAAAAAGCAAAAAAAATGCAAAAAAAATGCAAAAAAAATGCAAAAAAAAAACAAAAAAAAGCAAAAAAAATGCAAAAAAAATGCAAAAAAAAAGCAAAAAAAATGCAAAAAAAATGCAAAAAAAAATGCAAAAAAATGCAAAAAAAATGCAAAAAAATGCAAAAAAAAATGCAAAAAATTGCAAAAAAAAAGCAAAAAAAATGCAAAAAAAATGCAAAAAAAATGCAAAAAAATGCAAAAAAAATGCAAAAAAATGCAAAAAAAAATGCAAAAAAATGCAAAAAAATGCAAAAAAAATGCAAAAAAATGCAAAAAAAAAAAAATGCAAAAAAATGCAAAAAAAAAATGCAAAAAAATGCAAAAAAAAATGCAAAAAAATGCAAAAAAATGTAAAAAAAAATGCAAAAAAAATGCAAAAAAAAAATGCAAAAAAAATGCAAAAAAATGCAAAAAAAAAACACAAAAAAATGCAAAAAAAATGCAAAAAAAAATGCAAAAAATTGCAAAAAAAAAGCAAAAAAAATGCAAAAAAAATGCAAAAAAAAATGCAAAAAAATGCAAAAAAAATGCAAAAAAAATGCAAAAAAAAATGCAAAAAAATGCAAAAAAAAAACACAAAAAAAAGCAAAAAAAATGCAAAAAAAATGCAAAAAAAAATGCAAAAAAATGCAAAAAAAATGCAAAAAAAATGCAAAAAAATGCAAAAAAAAATGCAAAAAAAATGCAAAAAAAAATGCAAAGAAAATGCAAAAAAAATGCAAAAAATGCAAAAAAAAATGCAAAAAATTGCAAAAAAAAGCAAAAAAAATGCAAAAAAAATGCAAAAAAATGCAAAAAAAAAAACACAAAAAAAGCAAAAAAAATGCAAAAAAAATGCAAAAAAAATGCAAAAAAAATGCAAAAAATTGCAAAAAAAAAAGCAAAAAAAATGCAAAAAAAATGCAAAAAAAAATGCAAAAAAAATGCAAAAAAATGCAAAAAAAAATGCAAAAAAAATGCAAAAAAAAATGCAAAAAAAATTCAAAAAAAATGCAAAAAAATGCAAAAAAAATGCAAAAAAATGCAAAAAAAAAATGCAAAAAAAAAATGCAAAAAAATGCAAAAAAATGTAAAAAAAAATGCAAAAAAAATGCAAAAAAAAATGCAAAAAAAATGCAAAAAAACACAAAAAAAAACAAAAAAATGCAAAAAAAAATGCAAAAAAAAATGCAAAAAATTGCAAAAAAAAAAGCAAAAAAAATGCAAAAAAAATGCAAAAAAAAATGCAAAAAAATGCAAAAAAATGCAAAAAAAAATGCAAAAAAAATGCAAAAAAATGCAAAAAAAAAACACAAAAAAATGCAAAAAAAATGCAAAAAAAAATGCAAAAAATTGCAAAAAAAAAGCAAAAAAAATGCAAAAAAAATGCAAAAAAAAATGCAAAAAAATGCAAAAAAAATGCAAAAAAAAATGCAAAAAAAAATGCAAAAAAATGCAAAAAAAAAACACAAAAAAAAGCAAAAAAAATGCAAAAAAAATGCAAAAAAAAATGCAAAAAAATGCAAAAAATGCAAAAAAAATGCAAAAAAATGCAAAAAAAAATGCAAAAAAAATGCAAAAAAAAATGCAAAAAAAAATGCAAAAAAAATGCAAAAAATGCAAAAAAAAATGCAAAAAATTGCAAAAAAAAGCAAAAAAAATGCAAAAAAAATGCAAAAAAATGCAAAAAAAAAACACAAAAAAAGCAAAAAAAATGCAAAAAAAATGCAAAAAAAATGCAAAAAAAATGCAAAAAATTGCAAAAAAAAAAAGCAAAAAAAATGCAAAAAAAATGCAAAAAAAAATGCAAAAAAAATGCAAAAAAATGCAAAAAAAAATGCAAAAAAAATGCAAAAAAAAATGCAAAAAAATTTCAAAAAAAATGCAAAAAAATGCAAAAAAAATGCCAAAAAAATGCAAAAAAAAATGCAAAAAAAAAATGCAAAAAAATGCAAAAAAATGTAAAAAAAAATGCAAAAAAAATGCAAAAAAAAATGCAAAAAAAATGCAAAAAAACACAAAAAAAAACAAAAAAATGCAAAAAAAAATGCAAAAAAAAATGCAAAAAATTGCAAAAAAAAAAGCAAAAAAAATGCAAAAAAAATGCAAAAAAAAATGCAAAAAAAAATGCAAAAAAATGCAAAAAAAAAACACAAAAAAAAGCAAAAAAATAAAAAAAAAATGCAAAAAAATAAAAAAAAAAATAAAAAAAAAATGCAAAAAAAAAATGCAAAAAAAAATGCAAAAAAATGCAAAAAAAAAAACACAAAAAAATGCAAAAAAAATGCAAAAAAAATGCAAGAAAAATGCAAAAAAAAATGAAAAAAAAATGCAAAAAAATGCAAAAAAAAGGCAAAAAAATGCAAAAAAAATGCAAAAAAAAATGCAAAAAAAAGCAAAAAAAAAACACAAAAAAATGCAAAAAAAATGCAAGAAAAATGCAAAAAAAATGCAAAAAAAATTCAAAAAAAATTCAAAAAAAATGCAAAAAAACGCAAAAAAAATGCAAAAAAAATGCAAAAAAAATGCAAAAAAATTCAAAAAAAAATGCAAAAAATGCAAAAAAATGCAAAAAAATGCAAAAAAAATGCAAAAAAAATTCAAAAAAAATGCAAAAAAACGCAAAAAAAAATGCAAAAAAATGCAAAAAAAAATGCAAAAAAAATGCAAAAAAAATGCAAAAAAATGCAAAAAAAATGCAAAAAAAATGCAAAAAAAATGCAAAAAAATGCAAAAAAAATGCAAAAAAATGCAAAAAAAAATGCAAAAAAAAATGCAAAAAAAATGCAAAAAAAATGCAAAAAAATTAAAAAAAAAATGCAAAAAAATGCAAAAAAATGTAAAAAAAATGCAAAAAAAATGCAAAAAAATGCAAAAAAAAATGCAAAAAAAAAATGCAAAAAAATGCAAAAAAAAAATGCAAAAAAAATGCAAAAAAAATGCAAAAAAAATGCAAAAAAATGCAAAAAAAAAGGCAAAAAAATGCAAAAAAAAATGCAAAAAAAATTAAAAAAAAATGCAAAAAAAAAAGCAAAAAAATAAAAAAAAAATGCAAAAAAATAAAAAAAAAAATAAAAAAAAAAATGCAAAAAAAAAATGCAAAAAAAAATGCAAAAAAATGCAAAAAAAATGCAAAAAAAATGCAAAAAAAAAAGCAAAAAAAAAAGCAAAAAAATAAAAAAAAAAATGCAAAAAAATAAAAAAAAAAATGCAAAAAAAATGCAAAAAAATGCAAAAAAAAATGCAAAAAAAATGCAAAAAAAATGCAAAAAAAAATGCAAAAAAATGCAAAAAAATGCAAAAAAAAAATGCAAAAAAAAATGCAAAAAAATGCAAAAAAAAAACACAAAAAAATGCAAAAAAAATGCAAAAAAAATGCAAGAAAAATGCAAAAAAAATGCAAAAAAAATGAAAAAAAATGCAAAAAAAATGCAAAAAAAAGGCAAAAAAATGCAAAAAAAAATGCAAAAAAAATTAAAAAAAAATGCAAAAAAACGCAAAAAAAATGCAAAAAAATGCAAAAAAAATGCAAAAAAAATGCAAAAAAAAAAGCAAAAAAAAAGCAAAAAAATAAAAAAAAAATGCAAAAAAATAAAAAAAAAAATAAAAAAAAAAATGCAAAAAAAAAATGCAAAAAAAAATGCAAAAAAATGCAAAAAAAACCCACAAAAAAATGCAAAAAAAATGCAAGAAAAATGCAAAAAAAAATGAAAAAAAAATGCAAAAAAATGCAAAAAAAAGGCAAAAAAATGCAAAAAAAATGCAAAAAAAAATGCAAAAAAAAGCAAAAAAAAAACACAAAAAAATGCAAAAAAAATGCAAGAAAAATGCAAAAAAAATGCAAAAAAAATTCAAAAAAAATTCAAAAAAAATGCAAAAAAACGCAAAAAAAATGCAAAAAAAATGCAAAAAAAATGCAAAAAAATTTAAAAAAAAATGCAAAAAATGCAAAAAAATGCAAAAAAATGCAAAAAAAATGCAAAAAAAATTCAAAAAAAATGCAAAAAAACGCAAAAAAAAATGCAAAAAAATGCAAAAAAAAATGCAAAAAAAATGCAAAAAAAATGCAAAAAAATGCAAAAAAAATGCAAAAAAAATGCAAAAAAAATGCAAAAAAATGCAAAAAAAATGCAAAAAAAAATGCAAAAAAAAAAAAAAAAAAAAATGCAAAAAAAATGCAAAAAAATGCAAAAAAAATGCAAAAAAAAATGCAAAAAAAAAAAAAAAAAAAATGCAAAAAAAATGCAAAAAAATGCAAAAAAAAATGCAAAAAAAATGCAAAAAAAATGCAAAAAAAATGCAAAAAAATGCAAAAAAATGCAAAAAAAATGCAAAAAAATGCAAAAAAATGCAAAAAAAATGCAAAAAAAATGCAAAAAAAATGCAAGAAAAATGCAAAAAAAAATGAAAAAAAAATGCAAAAAAATGCAAAAAAAAGGCAAAAAAATGCAAAAAAAATGCAAAAAAAAATGCAAAAAAATGCAAAAAAAATGCAAAAAAAATTCAAAAAAAATGCAAAAAAACGCAAAAAAAAATGCAAAAAAATGCAAAAAAAAATGCAAAAAAAATGCAAAAAAAATGCAAAAAAATGCAAAAAAAATGCAAAAAAAATGCAAAAAAAATGCAAAAAAATGCAAAAAAAATGCAAAAAAAAATGCAAAAAAAAAAAAAAAAAAAATGCAAAAAAAATGCAAAAAAATGCAAAAAAAATGCAAAAAAAAATGCAAAAAAAAAAAAAAAAAAAAATGCAAAAAAAATGCAAAAAAATGCAAAAAAAAATGCAAAAAAAATGCAAAAAAAATGCAAAAAAAATGCAAAAAAATGCAAAAAAATGCAAAAAAAATGCAAAAAAATGCAAAAAAATGCAAAAAAAATGCAAAAAAAATGCAAAAAAAATGCAAGAAAAATGCAAAAAAAAATGAAAAAAAAATGCAAAAAAATGCAAAAAAAAGGCAAAAAAATGCAAAAAAAATGCAAAAAAAAATGCAAAAAAAAATGCAAAAAAAAGCAAAAAAAAAACACAAAAAAATGCAAAAAAAATGCAAAAAAAATGCAAGAAAAATGCAAAAAAAATGCAAAAAAAATTCAAAAAAAATTCAAAAAAAATGCAAAAAAAATGCAAAAAAATGCAAAAAAAAAATGCAAAAAAAAATGCAAAAAAATGCAAAAAAAAACACAAAAAAATGCAAAAAAAATGCAAAAAAAATGCAAAAAAAATGCAAAAAAATGCAAAAAAAATGCAAAAAAAATGCAAAAAAAAAGCAAAAAAAAAGCAAAAAAATAAAAAAAAAAATGCAAAAAAATAAAAAAAAAAAATGCAAAAAAAATGCAAAAAAATGCAAAAAAAAATGCAAAAAAAATGCAAAAAAAATGCAAAAAAAAATGCAAAAAAATGCAAAAAAATGCAAAAAAAAAATGCAAAAAAAAATGCAAAAAAATGCAAAAAAAAAACACAAAAAAATGCAAAAAAAATGCAAAAAAAATGCAAGAAAAATGCAAAAAAAATGAAAAAAAAATGAAAAAAAATGCAAAAAAATGCAAAAAAAAGGCAAAAAAATGCAAAAAAAAATGCAAAAAAAATTAAAAAAAAATGCAAAAAAACGCAAAAAAAATGCAAAAAAATGCAAAAAAAATGCAAAAAAAATGCAAAAAAAAAAAGCAAAAAAAAAAGCAAAAAAATAAAAAAAAAATGCAAAAAAATAAAAAAAAAAATAAAAAAAAAAATGCAAAAAAAAAATGCAAAAAAAAATGCAAAAAAATGCAAAAAAAAAACACAAAAAATGCAAAAAAAATGCAAAAAAAATGCAAGAAAAATGCAAAAAAAAATGAAAAAAAAATGCAAAAAAACGCAAAAAAAATGCAAAAAAAATGCAAAAAAAATGCAAAAAAATTAAAAAAAAAATGCAAAAAATGCAAAAAAATGCAAAAAAATGCAAAAAAAAAAGCAAAAAAAAAAAAGCAAAAAAATAAAAAAAAAAGGTAAAAAAATAAAAAAAAAAATGCAAAAAAAATGCAAAAAAATGCAAAAAAAAATGCAAAAAAATGCAAAAAAAATGCAAAAAAAAATGCAAAAAAATGCAAAAAAAAAACACAAAAAAATGCAAAAAAAATGCAAAAAAAATGCAAGAAAAATGCAAAAAAAATGCAAAAAAAATGCAAAAAAATGCAAAAAAAATGCAAAAAAAATGCAAAAAAATGCAAAAAAATGCAAAAAAAATGCAAAAAAAATGCAAAAAAAAATGCAAAAAAAATGCAAAAAAAATGCAAAAAAATAAAAAAAAAAATGCAAAAAAATGCAAAAAAAATGCAAAAAAAATGCAAAAAAAATGCAAAAAAAATGCAAAAAAAAATGCAAAAAAAAAATGCAAAAAAATGCAAAAAAAAAATGCAAAAAAAATGCAAAAAAAATGCAAAAAAAATGCAAAAAAAAATGCAAAAAAATGCAAAAAAAAAACACAAAAAAATGCAAAAAAAATGCAAAAAAAATGCAAAAAAATGCAAAAAAAAATGCAAAAAAATGCAAAAAAAAAACACAAAAAAATGCAAAAAAAATGCAAAAAAAATGCAAAAAAAATGCAAAAAAAATGCAAAAAAAATGCAAAAAAAATGCAAAAAAATGCAAAAAAAATTCAAAAAAAATTCAAAAAAAATGCAAAAAAATTCAAAAAAAATGCAAAAAAAATGCAAAAAAAATGCAAAAAAATGCAAAAAAAATGCAAAAAAATGCAAAAAAAAAAGCAAAAAAAAAGCAAAAAAATAAAAAAAAAATGCAAAAAAATAAAAAAAAAAATGCAAAAAAAATGCAAAAAATGCAAAAAAAAATGCAAAAAAAATGCAAAAAAAATGCAAAAAAAAATGCAAAAAAAAAAAAAAAATGCAAAAAAAATGCAAAAAAAATGCAAAAAATGCAAAAAAAAATGCAAAAAAAAATGCAAAAAAATGCAAAAAAATGCAAAAAAAAAATGCAAAAAAAAATGCAAAAAAATGCAAAAAAAACACAAAAAAATGCAAAAAAAATGCAAAAAAAATGCAAAAAAAATGCAAAAAAATGCAAAAAAAATGCAAAAAAAATGCAAAAAAAAAGCAAAAAAAAAAGCAAAAAAATGCAAAAAAAATGCAAAAAAAAATGCAAAAAAAATGAAAAAAAAATGAAAAAAAATGCAAAAAAAATGCAAAAAAAATGCAAAAAAATGCAAAAAAAAATGCAAAAAAAAATGCAAAAAAATGCAAAAAAAAATGCAAAAAAAATGCAAAAAAAATGCAAAAAAAATGCAAAAAAAAATGCAAAAAAATGCAAAAAAAAACCACAAAAAAATGCAAAAAAAATGCAAAAAAAATGCAAGAAAAATGCAAAAAAAATGAAAAAAAAATGCAAAAAAAATGCAAAAAAAATGCAAAAAAATTAAAAAAAAAATGCAAAAAAATGCAAAAAAAATGTAAAAAAAATGCAAAAAAATTGCAAAAAAATGCAAAAAAAAATGCAAAAAAAATGCAAAAAAAATGCAAAAAAATGCAAAAAAAAATGCAAAAAAATGCAAAAAAAACACAAAAAAATGCAAAAAAAATGCAAAAAAAATGCAAAAAAAATGCAAAAAAAATGCAAAAAAAATGCAAAAAAATGCAAAAAAAATTCAAAAAAAATTCAAAAAAAATGCAAAAAAACGCAAAAAAATGCAAAAAAAATGCAAAAAAAATGCAAAAAAATTAAAAAAAAAATGCAAAAAAATGCAAAAAAATGAAAAAAAATGCAAAAAAAAATGCAAAAAAAATTAAAAAAAAATGCAAAAAAACGCAAAAAAAAATGCAAAAAAATGCAAAAAAAATGCAAAAAAAAGCAAAAAAAATGCAAAAAAAAAAGCAAAAAAAAAAGCAAAAAAATAAAAAAAAAATGCAAAAAAATAAAAAAAAAAATGCAAAAAAATGCAAAAAAAAAATGCAAAAAAAAATGCAAAAAAATGCAAAAAAAAAACACAAAAAAATAAAAAAAAAAATGCAAAAAAAATGCAAGAAAAATGCAAAAAAAAATGCAAAAAAAATGCAAAAAAATGCAAAAAAAAGGCAAAAAAATGCAAAAAAAATGCAAAAAAAAATGCAAAAAAAAGCAAAAAAAAAACACAAAAAAATGCAAAAAAAATGCAAGAAAAATGCAAAAAAAATGCAAAAAAAATTCAAAAAAAATTCAAAAAAAATGCAAAAAAACGCAAAAAAAATGCAAAAAAAATGCAAAAAAAATGCAAAAAAATGCAAAAAAAAATGCAAAAAAATGCAAAAAAAATGCAAAAAAATGCAAAAAAAATGCAAAAAAAATGCAAAAAAAAAAGCAAAAAAAAAGCAAAAAAATAAAAAAAAGATGCAAAAAAATAAAAAAAAAAATGCAAAAAAAATGCAAAAAAATGCAAAAAAAAATGCAAAAAAATGCAAAAAAAATGCAAAAAAAAATAAAAAAAAATGCAAAAAAAATGCAAAAAAAATGCAAAAAAAATGCAAAAAAATGCAAAAAAAAATGCAAAAAAATGCAAAAAAATGCAAAAAAAAATGCAAAAAAAAAATGCAAAAAAATGCAAAAAAATGCAAAAAAAAAATGCAAAAAAAAATGCAAAAAAATGCAAAAAAAACACAAAAAAATGCAAAAAAAATGCAAAAAAAATGCAAAAAAAAAGCAAAAAAATGCAAAAAAAAATGCAAAAAAAATGCAAAAAAAAAAGCAAAAAAAAAAGCAAAAAAATAAAAAAAAAAATGCAAAAAAATAAAAAAAAAAATGCAAAAAAAATGCAAAAAAATGCAAAAAAAAATGCAAAAAAATGCAAAAAAAATGCAAAAAAAAATGCAAAAAAATGCAAAAAAAATGCAAAAAAATGCAAAAAAAATGCAAAAAAATGCAAAAAAAAATGCAAAAAAAAATGCAAAAAAATGCAAAAAAATGCAAAAAAAAATGCAAAAAAAAATGCAAAAAAATGCAAAAAAATGCAAAAAAAAATGCAAAAAAATGCAAAAAAAATGCAAAAAAAAATGCAAAAAAAATGCAAAAAAAATGCAAAAAAATTAAAAAAAAAAATGCAAAAAAATGCAAAAAAAAATGCAAAAAAAATGCAAAAAAAATGCAAAAAAATGCAAAAAAAAATGCAAAAAAAAAATGCAAAAAAATGCAAAAAAATGCAAAAAAAAAATGCAAAAAAAATGCAAAAAAAATGCAAAAAAAATGCAAAAAAAAATGCAAAAAAATGCAAAAAAAAAACACAAAAAAATGCAAAAAAAATGCAAAAAAATGCAAAAAAAATGCAAAAAAAATGCAAAAAAAATGCAAAAAAAATGCAAAAAAATGCAAAAAAATGCAAAAAAAATTCAAAAAAAATTCAAAAAAAATGCAAAAAAACGCAAAAAAAATGCAAAAAAAATGCAAAAAAAATGCAAAAAAATTAAAAAAAAAATGCAAAAAAATGCAAAAAAAATGCAAAAAAATGCAAAAAAAAATGCAAAAAAAATTCAAAAAAAATGCAAAAAAACGCAAAAAAAAATGAAAAAAAATGCAAAAAAAATGCAAAAAAAATGCAAAAAAAATGCAAAAAAATGCAAAAAAAATGCAAAAAAAATGCAAAAAAAAAAGCAAAAAAAAAAGCAAAAAAATAAAAAAAAAATGCAAAAAAATAAAAAAAAAAAATGCAAAAAAAATGCAAAAAAATGCAAAAAAAAATGCAAAAAAAATGCAAAAAAAATGCAAAAAAAAATAAAAAAAAATGCAAAAAAAATGCAAAAAAAATGCAAAAAAAATGCAAAAAAATGCAAAAAAAAATGCAAAAAAAAATGCAAAAAAATGCAAAAAAATGCAAAAAAAAAATGCAAAAAAATGCAAAAAAAAAACACAAAAAAATGCAAAAAAAATGCAAAAAAAATGCAAGAAAAATGCAAAAAAAAATGCAAAAAAAAGCAAAAAAAAAACACAAAAAAATGCAAAAAAAAATGCAAAAAAAATGCAAGAAAAATGCAAAAAAAATGCAAAAAAAATTCAAAAAAAATTCAAAAAAAATGCAAAAAAACGCAAAAAAATGCAAAAAAAATGCAAAAAAAATGCAAAAAAAAATGCAAAAAAAATGCAAAAAAAATGCAAAAAAAAATAAAAAAAATGCAAAAAAAATGCAAAAAAAATGCAAGAAAAATGCAAAAAAAAATGAAAAAAAAATGCAAAAAAATGCAAAAAAAAGGCAAAAAAATGCAAAAAAAATGCAAAAAAAAATGCAAAAAAAAATGCAAAAAAAAGCAAAAAAAAAACACAAAAAAATGCAAAAAAAATGCAAAAAAAATGCAAGAAAAATGCAAAAAAAATGCAAAAAAAATTCAAAAAAAATTCAAAAAAAATGCAAAAAAATGCAAAAAAATGCAAAAAAAAATGCAAAAAAAAATGCAAAAAAATGCAAAAAAAAACACAAAAAAATGCAAAAAAAATGCAAAAAAAATGCAAAAAAAATGCAAAAAAAATGCAAAAAAATGCAAAAAAAATGCAAAAAAAATGCAAAAAAAAAAGCAAAAAAAAAAGCAAAAAAATAAAAAAAAAAATGCAAAAAAATAAAAAAAAAAATGCAAAAAAAATGCAAAAAAATGCAAAAAAAAATGCAAAAAAAATGCAAAAAAAATGCAAAAAAAAATGCAAAAAAATGCAAAAAAATGCAAAAAAAAAATGCAAAAAAAAATGCAAAAAAATGCAAAAAAAAAACACAAAAAAATGCAAAAAAAATGCAAAAAAAATGCAAGAAAAATGCAAAAAAAATGAAAAAAAAATGAAAAAAAATGCAAAAAAAATGCAAAAAAAAGGCAAAAAAATGCAAAAAAAAATGCAAAAAAAATTAAAAAAAAATGCAAAAAAACGCAAAAAAAATGCAAAAAAATGCAAAAAAAATGCAAAAAAAATGCAAAAAAAAAAGCAAAAAAAAAAGCAAAAAAATAAAAAAAAAATGCAAAAAAATAAAAAAAAAAATAAAAAAAAAAATGCAAAAAAAAAATGCAAAAAAAAATGCAAAAAAATGCAAAAAAAAAACACAAAAAATGCAAAAAAAATGCAAAAAAAATGCAAGAAAAATGCAAAAAAAAATGAAAAAAAAATGCAAAAAAACGCAAAAAAAATGCAAAAAAAATGCAAAAAAAATGCAAAAAAATTAAAAAAAAAATGCAAAAAATGCAAAAAAATGCAAAAAAATGCAAAAAAAATGCAAAAAAAATTCAAAAAAAATGCAAAAAAACGCAAAAAAAAATGCAAAAAAATGCAAAAAAAAATGCAAAAAAAATGCAAAAAAAATGCAAAAAAATGCAAAAAAAATGCAAAAAAAATGCAAAAAAAATGCAAAAAAATGCAAAAAAAATGCAAAAAAATGCAAAAAAAATGCAAAAAAAAATGCAAAAAAAAAAAAAAAAAAATGCAAAAAAAATGCAAAAAAATGCAAAAAAAAATGCAAAAAAAATGCAAAAAAAATGCAAAAAAAATGCAAAAAAATGCAAAAAAATGCAAAAAAATGCAAAAAAATGCAAAAAAATGCAAAAAAAATGCAAAAAAAATGCAAAAAAAATGCAAGAAAAATGCAAAAAAAAATGCAAAAAAAATGCAAAAAAATGCAAAAAAAAAGGCAAAAAAATGCAAAAAAAATGCAAAAAAAAATGCAAAAAAAAATGCAAAAAAAAGCAAAAAAAAAACACAAAAAAATGCAAAAAAAATGCAAAAAAAATGCAAGAAAAATGCAAAAAAAATGCAAAAAAAATTCAAAAAAAATTCAAAAAAAATGCAAAAAAAATGCAAAAAAATGCAAAAAAAAAATGCAAAAAAAAATGCAAAAAAATGCAAAAAAAAACACAAAAAAATGCAAAAAAAATGCAAAAAAAATGCAAAAAAAATGCAAAAAAATGCAAAAAAAATGCAAAAAAAATGCAAAAAAAAAAGCAAAAAAAAAAGCAAAAAAATAAAAAAAAAAATGCAAAAAAATAAAAAAAAAAATGCAAAAAAAATGCAAAAAAATGCAAAAAAAAATGCAAAAAAAATGCAAAAAAAATGCAAAAAAAAATGCAAAAAAATGCAAAAAAATGCAAAAAAAAAATGCAAAAAAAAATGCAAAAAAATGCAAAAAAAAAACACAAAAAAATGCAAAAAAAATGCAAAAAAAATGCAAGAAAAATGCAAAAAAAATGAAAAAAAAATGAAAAAAAATGCAAAAAAAATGCAAAAAAAAGGCAAAAAAATGCAAAAAAAAATGCAAAAAAAATTAAAAAAAAATGCAAAAAAACGCAAAAAAAATGCAAAAAAATGCAAAAAAAATGCAAAAAAAATGCAAAAAAAAAAGCAAAAAAAAAAGCAAAAAAATAAAAAAAAAATGCAAAAAAATAAAAAAAAAAATAAAAAAAAAAATGCAAAAAAAAATGCAAAAAAAAATGCAAAAAAATGCAAAAAAAAAACACAAAAAATGCAAAAAAAATGCAAAAAAAATGCAAGAAAAATGCAAAAAAAAATGAAAAAAAAATGCAAAAAAATGCAAAAAAAAGGCAAAAAAATGCAAAAAAAATGCAAAAAAAAATGCAAAAAAAAGCAAAAAAAAAACACAAAAAAATGCAAAAAAAATGCAAGAAAAATGCAAAAAAAATGCAAAAAAAATTCAAAAAAAATTCAAAAAAAATGCAAAAAAACGCAAAAAAAATGCAAAAAAAATGCAAAAAAAATGCAAAAAAATTAAAAAAAAAATGCAAAAAATGCAAAAAAATGCAAAAAAATGCAAAAAAAATGCAAAAAAAATGCAAAAAAAATGCAAAAAAATGCAAAAAAATGCAAAAAAAATGCAAAAAAATGCAAAAAAATGCAAAAAAAATGCAAAAAAAATGCAAAAAAAATGCAAGAAAAATGCAAAAAAAAATGAAAAAAAAATGCAAAAAAATGCAAAAAAAAGGCAAAAAAATGCAAAAAAAATGCAAAAAAAAATGCAAAAAAAAATGCAAAAAAAAGCAAAAAAAAAACACAAAAAAATGCAAAAAAAATGCAAAAAAAATGCAAGAAAAATGCAAAAAAAATGCAAAAAAAATTCAAAAAAAATTCAAAAAAAATGCAAAAAAAATGCAAAAAAATGCAAAAAAATGCAAAAAAAATGCAAAAAAAATGCAAAAAAATGCAAAAAAAAATGCAAAAAAATGCAAAAAAAAATGCAAAAAAAAATGCAAAAAAAATGCAAAAAAAATGCAAAAAAATTAAAAAAAAAATGCAAAAAAATGCAAAAAAATGTAAAAAAAATGCAAAAAAAATGCAAAAAAATGCAAAAAAAAATGCAAAAAAATGCAAAAAAAAACACAAAAAAATGCAAAAAAAATGCAAAAAAAATGCAAAAAAAATGCAAAAAAATGCAAAAAAAATGCAAAAAAAATGCAAAAAAAAAAGCAAAAAAAAAAGCAAAAAAATAAAAAAAAAAATGCAAAAAAATAAAAAAAAAAATGCAAAAAAAATGCAAAAAAATGCAAAAAAAATGCAAAAAAAATGCAAAAAAAATGCAAAAAAAAAATGCAAAAAAATGCAAAAAAATGCAAAAAAAAAATGCAAAAAAAAATGCAAAAAAATGCAAAAAAAAAACACAAAAAAATGCAAAAAAAATGCAAAAAAAATGCAAGAAAAATGCAAAAAAAATGAAAAAAAAATGAAAAAAAATGCAAAAAAAATGCAAAAAAAATGCAAAAAAATGCAAAAAAAAATGCAAAAAAAAATGCAAAAAAATGCAAAAAAAATGCAAAAAAAATGCAAAAAAAATGCAAAAAAAATGCAAAAAAAAATGCAAAAAAATGCAAAAAAAAAACACAAAAAAATGCAAAAAAAATGCAAAAAAAATGCAAGAAAAATGCAAAAAAAATGAAAAAAAAATGCAAAAAAATGCAAAAAAAATGCAAAAAAAATGCAAAAAAATGCAAAAAAAAATGCAAAAAAATGCAAAAAAAAATGCAAAAAAAAATGCAAAAAAAATGCAAAAAAAATGCAAAAAAATTAAAAAAAATGCAAAAAAATGTAAAAAAAATGCAAAAAAAATGCAAAAAAAATGCAAAAAAAAAATGCAAAAAAAAAATGCAAAAAAATGCAAAAAAATGCAAAAAAAAAATGCAAAAAAAATGCAAAAAAAATGCAAAAAAAATGCAAAAAAAATGCAAAAAAAAATGCAAAAAAATGCAAAAAAAAAACACAAAAAAAATGCAAAAAAAATGCAAAAAAATGCAAAAAAAATGCAAAAAAAATGCAAAAAAATGCAAAAAAAACAAAAAAATGCAAAAAAAATGCAAAAAAAATGCAAAAAAAATGCAAAAAAAATGCAAAAAAAATGCAAAAAAAATGCAAAAAAATGCAAAAAAAATTCAAAAAAAATTCAAAAAAAATGCAAAAAAACGCAAAAAAAATGCAAAAAAAATGCAAAAAAAATGCAAAAAAATTAAAAAAAAAATGCAAAAAAATGCAAAAAAATGCAAAAAAATGCAAAAAAAAATGCAAAAAAAATTAAAAAAAAATGCAAAAAAACGCAAAAAAAATGCAAAAAAATGCAAAAAAAATGCAAAAAAAATGCAAAAAAAATGCAAAAAAAAAAGCAAAAAAATAAAAAAAAAATGCAAAAAAATAAAAAAAAAAATGCAAAAAAATGCAAAAAAAAAATGCAAAAAAAAATGCAAAAAAATGCAAAAAAAAAACACAAAAAAATGCAAAAAAATGCAAAAAAAATGCAAGAAAAATGCAAAAAAAAAAAGAAAAAAAAATGCAAAAAAATGCAAAAAAAAGGCAAAAAAATGCAAAAAAATGCAAAAAAAAATGCAAAAAAAAGCAAAAAAAAAACACAAAAAAATGTAAAAAAAATGCAAGAAAAATGCAAAAAAAATGCAAAAAAAATTCAAAAAAAATTCAAAAAAAATGCAAAAAAACGCAAAAAAAATGCAAAAAAAATGCAAAAAAAATGCAAAAAAATTTAAAAAAAAATGCAAAAAATGCAAAAAAATGCAAAAAAATGCAAAAAAAATGCAAAAAAAATTCAAAAAAAATGCAAAAAAAACGCAAAAAAAAATGCAAAAAAATGCAAAAAAAAATGCAAAAAAATGCAAAAAAAATGCAAAAAAATGCAAAAAAAAATGCAAAAAAAATGCAAAAAAAAAAGCAAAAAAAAAAGCAAAAAAATAAAAAAAAGATGCAAAAAAATAAAAAAAAAAATGCAAAAAAAATGCAAAAAAATGCAAAAAAAAATGCAAAAAAATGCAAAAAAAATGCAAAAAAAAATAAAAAAAAATGCAAAAAAAATGCAAAAAAAATGCAAAAAAAATGCAAAAAAATGCAAAAAAAAATGCAAAAAAAAAATGCAAAAAAATGCAAAAAAATGCAAAAAAAAAATGCAAAAAAAATGCAAGAAAAATGCAAAAAAAAATGCAAAAAAAATGCAAAAAATGCAAAAAAAAGGCAAAAAAATGCAAAAAAAATGCAAAAAAAAATGCAAAAAAAAGCAAAAAAAAAACACAAAAAAATGCAAAAAAAATGCAAAAAAAATGCAAGAAAAATGCAAAAAAAATGCAAAAAAAATTCAAAAAAAATTCAAAAAAAATGCAAAAAAACGCAAAAAAAATGCAAAAAAAATGCAAAAAAAATGCAAAAAAATTAAAAAAAAAATGCAAAAAATGCAAAAAAATGCAAAAAAATGCAAAAAAAATTCAAAAAAAATGCAAAAAAACGCAAAAAAAAATGCAAAAAAATGCAAAAAAAAATGCAAAAAAAATGCAAAAAAAATGCAAAAAAATGCAAAAAAAATGCAAAAAAAATGCAAAAAAAAAAGCAAAAAAAAAAGCAAAAAAATAAAAAAAAGATGCAAAAAAATAAAAAAAAAAATGCAAAAAAAATGCAAAAAAATGCAAAAAAAAATGCAAAAAAAATGCAAAAAAAATGCAAAAAAAAATGCAAAAAAATGCAAAAAAAATGCAAAAAAAATGCAAAAAAAATGCAAAAAAATGCAAAAAAAAATGCAAAAAAAAATGCAAAAAAATGCAAAAAAATGCAAAAAAAAAATGCAAAAAAAAATGCAAAAAATGCAAAAAAAAAACAAAAAAATGCAAAAAAAATGCAAAAAAAATGCAAGAAAAATGCAAAAAAAAATGAAAAAAAAATGCAAAAAAATGAAAAAAAAGGCAAAAAAATGCAAAAAAAATGCAAAAAAAAATGCAAAAAAATGCAAAAAAAAACACAAAAAAATGCAAAAAAAATGCAAAAAAATGCAAGAAAAATGCAAAAAAAATGAAAAAAAAATGCAAAAAAATGCAAAAAAAATGCAAAAAAACGCAAAAAAAATGAAAAAAAAATGCAAAAAAATGCAAAAAAAATTCAAAAAAAATTCAAAAAAAATGCAAAAAAACGCAAAAAAAATGAAAAAAAAATGCAAAAAAAATGCAAAAAAATTCAAAAAAAAATGCAAAAAAATGCAAAAAAATGCAAAAAAATGCAAAAAAAAATGCAAAAAAAATTCAAAAAAAATGCAAAAAAACGCAAAAAAAAATGCAAAAAAATGCAAAAAAAATGCAAAAAAAATGCAAAAAAAATGCAAAAAAATGCAAAAAAAATGCAAAAAAAATGCAAAAAAAAAGCAAAAAAAAAAGCAAAAAAATAAAAAAAAAATGCAAAAAAATAAAAAAAAAAATGCAAAAAAAATGCAAAAAAATGCAAAAAAAAAATGCAAAAAAAAATAAAAAAAAATGCAAAAAAAATGCAAAAAAAATGCAAAAAAAATGCAAAAAAAATGCAAAAAAATGCAAAAAAAAATGCAAAAAAAAAATGCAAAAAAATGCAAAAAAAATGCAAAAAAAAATGCAAAAAAAAATGCAAAAAAAAAACACAAAAAAATGCAAAAAAAATGCAAAAAAAATGCAAGAAAAATGCAAAAAAAAAATGCAAAAAAAAGCAAAAAAAAAACACAAAAAAAGCAAAAAAAATGCAAAAAAAATGCAAGAAAAATGCAAAAAAAATGCAAAAAAAATTCAAAAAAATTCAAAAAAAAATGCAAAAAAACGCAAAAAAAATGCAAAAAAAATGCAAAAAAAATGCAAAAAAAAAATGCAAAAAAAATGCAAAAAAAATGCAAAAAAAAATTAAAAAAAATGCAAAAAAAATGCAAAAAAAAATGCAAAAAAAATGCAAAAAAATGCAAAAAAAAATGCAAAAAAATGCAAAAAAAAACACAAAAAAATGCAAAAAAAATGCAAAAAAAATGCAAAAAAAATGCAAAAAAAATGCAAAAAAAATGCAAAAAAAAAGCAAAAAAAAAAGCAAAAAAATAAAAAAAAAAATGCAAAAAAATAAAAAAAAAAATGCAAAAAAATGCAAAAAAATGCAAAAAAAAATGCAAAAAAAATGCAAAAAAAATGCAAAAAAAAATGCAAAAAAATGCAAAAAAATGCAAAAAAAAAATGCAAAAAAAAATGCAAAAAAATGCAAAAAAAAAACACAAAAAAATGCAAAAAAAATGCAAAAAAAATGCAAGAAAAATGCAAAAAAAATGAAAAAAAAATGAAAAAAAATGCAAAAAAAATGCAAAAAAAAGGCAAAAAAATGCAAAAAAAAATGCAAAAAAAATTAAAAAAAAATGCAAAAAAACGCAAAAAAAATGCAAAAAATGCAAAAAAAATGCAAAAAAAATGCAAAAAATGCAAAAAAAAAGCAAAAAAAAGCAAAAAAATAAAAAAAAAATGCAAAAAAATAAAAAAAAAAATAAAAAAAAAAATGCAAAAAAAAAATGCAAAAAAAAATGCAAAAAAATGCAAAAAAAAAAACACAAAAAATGCAAAAAAAATGCAAAAAAAATGCAAAAAAAATGCAAGAAAAATGCAAAAAAAAATGAAAAAAAAATGCAAAAAAATGCAAAAAAAAGGCAAAAAAATGCAAAAAAAATGCAAAAAAAAATGCAAAAAAAAGCAAAAAAAAAACACAAAAAAATGCAAAAAAAATGCAAGAAAAATGCAAAAAAAATGCAAAAAAAATTCAAAAAAAATTCAAAAAAATGCAAAAAAACGCAAAAAAAATGCAAAAAAAATGCAAAAAAAATGCAAAAAAATTAAAAAAAAAATGCAAAAAATGCAAAAAAATGCAAAAAAATGCAAAAAAAATGCAAAAAAAATTCAAAAAAAATGCAAAAAAACGCAAAAAAAAAATGCAAAAAAATGCAAAAAAAAATGCAAAAAAAATGCAAAAAAAATGCAAAAAAATGCAAAAAAAATGCAAAAAAAATGCAAAAAAAATGCAAAAAAATGCAAAAAAAATGCAAAAAAATGCAAAAAAAATGCAAAAAAAAATGCAAAAAAAAAAAAAAAAAATGCAAAAAAAATGCAAAAAAATGCAAAAAAAAATGCAAAAAAAATGCAAAAAAAATGCAAAAAAAATGCAAAAAAATGCAAAAAAATGCAAAAAAAATGCAAAAAAATGCAAAAAAATGCAAAAAAAATGCAAAAAAAATGCAAAAAAAATGCAAGAAAAATGCAAAAAAAAATGAAAAAAAAATGCAAAAAAATGCAAAAAAAAGGCAAAAAAATGCAAAAAAAATGCAAAAAAAAATGCAAAAAAAAATGCAAAAAAAAGCAAAAAAAAAACACAAAAAAATGCAAAAAAAATGCAAAAAAATGCAAGAAAAATGCAAAAAAAATGCAAAAAAAATTCAAAAAAAATTCAAAAAAAATGCAAAAAAAATGCAAAAAAATGCAAAAAAAAAATGCAAAAAAAAATGCAAAAAAATGCAAAAAAAAACACAAAAAAATGCAAAAAAAATGCAAAAAAAATGCAAAAAAAATGCAAAAAAATGCAAAAAAATGCAAAAAAAATGCAAAAAAAAAAGCAAAAAAAAAAGCAAAAAAATAAAAAAAAAAATGCAAAAAAATAAAAAAAAAAATGCAAAAAAAATGCAAAAAAATGCAAAAAAAAATGCAAAAAAAATGCAAAAAAAATGCAAAAAAAATGCAAAAAAATGCAAAAAAATGCAAAAAAAAAAATGCAAAAAAAAAATGCAAAAAAATGCAAAAAAAAAACACAAAAAAATGCAAAAAAAATGCAAAAAAAATGCAAGAAAAATGCAAAAAAAATGAAAAAAAAAATGAAAAAAAATGCAAAAAAAATGAAAAAAAAATGCAAAAAAATGCAAAAAAAAATGCAAAAAAAAATGCAAAAAAATGCAAAAAAAATGCAAAAAAAATGCAAAAAAAATGCAAAAAAAATGCAAAAAAAAATGCAAAAAAATGCAAAAAAAAAACACAAAAAAATGCAAAAAAAATGCAAAAAAATTAAAAAAAAAATGCAAAAAAATGCAAAAAAATGTAAAAAAAATGCAAAAAAAAATGCAAAAAAATGCAAAAAAAAAATGCAAAAAAAAAATGCAAAAAAATGCAAAAAAATGCAAAAAAAAAATGCAAAAAAAATGCAAAAAAAATGCAAAAAAAATGCAAAAAAAATGCAAAAAAAAATGCAAAAAAATGCAAAAAAAAAACACAAAAAAATGCAAAAAAATGCAAAAAAATGCAAAAAAAATGCAAAAAAAATGCAAAAAAATGCAAAAAAAAACACAAAAAAATGCAAAAAAAATGCAAAAAAAATGCAAAAAAAATGCAAAAAAAATGCAAAAAAAATGCAAAAAAAATGCAAAAAAATGCAAAAAAAATTCAAAAAAAATTCAAAAAAAATGCAAAAAAACGCAAAAAAAATGCAAAAAAAATGCAAAAAAAATGCAAAAAAATTAAAAAAAAAATGCAAAAAAATGCAAAAAAATGCAAAAAAATGCAAAAAAAAATGCAAAAAAAATTAAAAAAAAATGCAAAAAAACGCAAAAAAAATGCAAAAAAATGCAAAAAAAATGCAAAAAAAATGCAAAAAAAATGCAAAAAAAAAAAGCAAAAAAATAAAAAAAAAATGCAAAAAAATAAAAAAAAAAATGCAAAAAAATGCAAAAAAAAAATGCAAAAAAAAATGCAAAAAAATGCAAAAAAAAAACACAAAAAAATGCAAAAAAATGCAAAAAAAATGCAAGAAAAATGCAAAAAAAAAAAGAAAAAAAAATGCAAAAAAATGCAAAAAAAAGGCAAAAAAATGCAAAAAAATGCAAAAAAAAATGCAAAAAAAAGCAAAAAAAAAACACAAAAAAATGTAAAAAAAATGCAAGAAAAATGCAAAAAAAATGCAAAAAAAATTCAAAAAAAATTCAAAAAAAATGCAAAAAAACGCAAAAAAAATGCAAAAAAAATGCAAAAAAAATGCAAAAAAATTAAAAAAAAAATGCAAAAAATGCAAAAAATGCAAAAAAATGCAAAAAAAATGCAAAAAAAATTCAAAAAAAATGCAAAAAAAACGCAAAAAAAAATGCAAAAAAATGCAAAAAAAAATGCAAAAAAATGCAAAAAAAATGCAAAAAAATGCAAAAAAAAATGCAAAAAAAATGCAAAAAAAAAAAGCAAAAAAAAAAGCAAAAAAATAAAAAAAAGATGCAAAAAAATAAAAAAAAAAATGCAAAAAAAATGCAAAAAAATGCAAAAAAAAATGCAAAAAAATGCAAAAAAAATGCAAAAAAAAATAAAAAAATGCAAAAAAAATGCAAAAAAAATGCAAAAAAAATGCAAAAAAATGCAAAAAAAAATGCAAAAAAAAAATGCAAAAAAATGCAAAAAAATGCAAAAAAAAAATGCAAAAAAAATGCAAGAAAAATGCAAAAAAAAAATGCAAAAAAAATGCAAAAAAATGCAAAAAAAAGGCAAAAAAATGCAAAAAAAATGCAAAAAAAAATGCAAAAAAAAGCAAAAAAAAAAACACAAAAAAATGCAAAAAAAATGCAAAAAAAAATGCAAGAAAAATGCAAAAAAAATGCAAAAAAAATTCAAAAAAAATTCAAAAAAATGCAAAAAAACGCAAAAAAAATGCAAAAAAAATGCAAAAAAAATGCAAAAAAATTAAAAAAAAAATGCAAAAAATGCAAAAAAATGCAAAAAAATGCAAAAAAAATTCAAAAAAAATGCAAAAAAACGCAAAAAAAAATGCAAAAAAATGCAAAAAAAAATGCAAAAAAAATGCAAAAAAATGCAAAAAAATGCAAAAAAAATGCAAAAAAAATGCAAAAAAAAAAGCAAAAAAAAAAAGCAAAAAAATAAAAAAAAGATGCAAAAAAATAAAAAAAAAAATGCAAAAAAAATGCAAAAAAATGCAAAAAAAAATGCAAAAAAAATGCAAAAAAAATGCAAAAAAAAATAAAAAAAAATGCAAAAAAAATGCAAAAAAAATGCAAAAAAATGCAAAAAAATGCAAAAAAAAATGCAAAAAAAAATGCAAAAAAATGCAAAAAAATGCAAAAAAAAAATGCAAAAAAAAATGCAAAAAATGCAAAAAAAAAACAAAAAAATGCAAAAAAAATGCAAAAAAAATGCAAGAAAAATGCAAAAAAAAATGAAAAAAAAATGCAAAAAAATGAAAAAAAAGGCAAAAAAATGCAAAAAAAATGCAAAAAAAAATGCAAAAAAATGCAAAAAAAAACACAAAAAAATGCAAAAAAAATGCAAAAAAATGCAAGAAAAATGCAAAAAAATGAAAAAAAATGCAAAAAAATGCAAAAAAAATGCAAAAAAACGCAAAAAAAATGAAAAAAAAATGCAAAAAAATGCAAAAAAAATTCAAAAAAAATTCAAAAAAAATGCAAAAAAACGCAAAAAAAATGAAAAAAAATGCAAAAAAAATGCAAAAAAATTCAAAAAAAAATGCAAAAAAATGCAAAAAAATGCAAAAAAATGCAAAAAAAAATGCAAAAAAAATTCAAAAAAAATGCAAAAAAACGCAAAAAAAAATGCAAAAAAATGCAAAAAAAATGCAAAAAAAATGCAAAAAAAATGCAAAAAAATGCAAAAAAAATGCAAAAAAAATGCAAAAAAAAAGCAAAAAAAAAAGCAAAAAAATAAAAAAAAAATGCAAAAAAATAAAAAAAAAAATGCAAAAAAAATGCAAAAAAATGCAAAAAAAAATGCAAAAAAAAATAAAAAAAAATGCAAAAAAAATGCAAAAAAAATGCAAAAAAAATGCAAAAAAAATGCAAAAAAATGCAAAAAAAAATGCAAAAAAAAAATGCAAAAAAATGCAAAAAAAATGCAAAAAAAAATGCAAAAAAAAATGCAAAAAAAAAACACAAAAAAATGCAAAAAAAATGCAAAAAAAATGCAAGAAAAATGCAAAAAAAAATGCAAAAAAAAGCAAAAAAAAAACACAAAAAAAGCAAAAAAAATGCAAAAAAAATGCAAGAAAAATGCAAAAAAAATGCAAAAAAAATTCAAAAAAATTCAAAAAAAAATGCAAAAAAACGCAAAAAAAATGCAAAAAAAATGCAAAAAAAATGCAAAAAAAAATGCAAAAAAAATGCAAAAAAAATGCAAAAAAAAATTAAAAAAAATGCAAAAAAAATGCAAAAAAAAATGCAAAAAAAATGCAAAAAAATGCAAAAAAAAATGCAAAAAAATGCAAAAAAAAACACAAAAAAATGCAAAAAAAATGCAAAAAAAATGCAAAAAAAATGCAAAAAAATGCAAAAAAAATGCAAAAAAAAATGCAAAAAAAAAGCAAAAAAAAAAGCAAAAAAATAAAAAAAAAAATGCAAAAAAATAAAAAAAAAAATGCAAAAAAAATGCAAAAAAATGCAAAAAAAAATGCAAAAAAAATGCAAAAAAAATGCAAAAAAAAATGCAAAAAAATGCAAAAAAATGCAAAAAAAAAATGCAAAAAAAAATGCAAAAAAATGCAAAAAAAAAACACAAAAAAATGCAAAAAAAATGCAAAAAAAATGCAAGAAAAATGCAAAAAAAATGAAAAAAAAATGAAAAAAAATGCAAAAAAAATGCAAAAAAAAAGGCAAAAAAATGCAAAAAAAAATGCAAAAAAAATTAAAAAAAAATGCAAAAAAACGCAAAAAAAATGCAAAAAAATGCAAAAAAAATGCAAAAAAAATGCAAAAAAAAAAGCAAAAAAAAAAGCAAAAAAATAAAAAAAAATGCAAAAAAATAAAAAAAAAAAATAAAAAAAAAAATGCAAAAAAAAAATGCAAAAAAAAATGCAAAAAAATGCAAAAAAAAAACACAAAAAATGCAAAAAAAATGCAAAAAAAATGCAAAAAAAATGCAAGAAAAATGCAAAAAAAAATGAAAAAAAAATGCAAAAAAATGCAAAAAAAGGCAAAAAAATGCAAAAAAAATGCAAAAAAAAATGCAAAAAAAAGCAAAAAAAAAACACAAAAAAATGCAAAAAAAATGCAAGAAAAATGCAAAAAAAATGCAAAAAAAATTCAAAAAAAATTCAAAAAAAATGCAAAAAAACGCAAAAAAAATGCAAAAAAAATGCAAAAAAAATGCAAAAAAATTAAAAAAAAAATTGCAAAAAATGCAAAAAAATGCAAAAAAATGCAAAAAAAATGCAAAAAAAATTCAAAAAAAATGCAAAAAAACGCAAAAAAAAATGCAAAAAAATGCAAAAAAAAATGCAAAAAAAATGCAAAAAAAATGCAAAAAAATGCAAAAAAAATGCAAAAAAAATGCAAAAAAAATGCAAAAAAATGCAAAAAAAATGCAAAAAAATGCAAAAAAAATGCAAAAAAAAATGCAAAAAAAAAAAAAAAAAAAATGCAAAAAAAATGCAAAAAAATGCAAAAAAAAATGCAAAAAAAATGCAAAAAAAATGCAAAAAAAATGCAAAAAAATGCAAAAAAATGCAAAAAAAATGCAAAAAAATGCAAAAAAATGCAAAAAAAATGCAAAAAAAATGCAAAAAAAATGCAAGAAAAATGCAAAAAAAAATGAAAAAAAAATGCAAAAAAATGCAAAAAAAAGGCAAAAAAATGCAAAAAAAATGCAAAAAAAAATGCAAAAAAAAATGCAAAAAAAAGCAAAAAAAAAACACAAAAAAATGCAAAAAAAATGCAAAAAAAATGCAAGAAAAATGCAAAAAAAATGCAAAAAAAATTCAAAAAAAATTCAAAAAAAATGCAAAAAAAATGCAAAAAAATGCAAAAAAAAAATGCAAAAAAAAATGCAAAAAAATGCAAAAAAAAACACAAAAAAATGCAAAAAAAATGCAAAAAAAATGCAAAAAAAATGCAAAAAAATGCAAAAAAATGCAAAAAAAATGCAAAAAAAAAGCAAAAAAAAAAGCAAAAAAATAAAAAAAAAAATGCAAAAAAATAAAAAAAAAAATGCAAAAAAAATGCAAAAAAATGCAAAAAAAAATGCAAAAAAAATGCAAAAAAAATGCAAAAAAAAATGCAAAAAAATGCAAAAAAATGCAAAAAAAAAATGCAAAAAAAAATGCAAAAAAATGCAAAAAAAAAACACAAAAAAATGCAAAAAAAATGCAAAAAAAATGCAAGAAAAATGCAAAAAAAATGAAAAAAAAATGAAAAAAAATGCAAAAAAAATGCAAAAAAAATGCAAAAAAATGCAAAAAAAAATGCAAAAAAAAATGCAAAAAAATGCAAAAAAAATGCAAAAAAAATGCAAAAAAAATGCAAAAAAAATGCAAAAAAAAAATGCAAAAAAATGCAAAAAAAAAACACAAAAAAATGCAAAAAAAATGCAAAAAAAATGCAAGAAAAATGCAAAAAAAATGAAAAAAAAATGCAAAAAAATGCAAAAAAAATGCAAAAAAAATGCAAAAAAATGCAAAAAAAATGCAAAAAAATGCAAAAAAAAATGCAAAAAAAAATGCAAAAAAAATGCAAAAAAAATGCAAAAAAATTAAAAAAAAAATGCAAAAAAATGCAAAAAAATGTTAAAAAAATGCAAAAAAAATGCAAAAAAATGCAAAAAAAAAATGCAAAAAAAAAATGCAAAAAAATGCAAAAAAAAAATGCAAAAAAAATGCAAAAAAAATGCAAAAAAAATGCAAAAAAAATGCAAAAAAAAATGCAAAAAAATGCAAAAAAAAAACACAAAAAAATGCAAAAAAAATGCAAAAAAATGCAAAAAAAATGCAAAAAAAATGCAAAAAAATGCAAAAAAAACACAAAAAAAATGCAAAAAAAATGCAAAAAAAATGCAAAAAAAATGCAAAAAAAATGCAAAAAAAATGCAAAAAAAATGCAAAAAAATGCAAAAAAAATTCAAAAAAAATTCAAAAAAAATGCAAAAAAACGCAAAAAAAATGCAAAAAAAATGCAAAAAAAATGCAAAAAAATTAAAAAAAAAATGCAAAAAAATGCAAAAAATGCAAAAAAATGCAAAAAAAAATGCAAAAAAAATTAAAAAAAAATGCAAAAAAACGCAAAAAAATGCAAAAAAATGCAAAAAAAATGCAAAAAAATGCAAAAAAAATGCAAAAAAAAAAAGCAAAAAAAAAAGCAAAAAAATAAAAAAAAAATGCAAAAAAATAAAAAAAAAAATGCAAAAAAATGCAAAAAAAAAATGCAAAAAAAAATGCAAAAAAATGCAAAAAAAAAACACAAAAAAATGCAAAAAAATGCAAAAAAAATGCAAGAAAAATGCAAAAAAAAAAAGAAAAAAAAATGCAAAAAAATGCAAAAAAAAGGCAAAAAAATGCAAAAAAATGCAAAAAAAAATGCAAAAAAAAGCAAAAAAAAAAACACAAAAAATGTAAAAAAAATGCAAGAAAAATGCAAAAAAAATGCAAAAAAAATTCAAAAAAATTCAAAAAAAATGCTAAAAAACGCAAAAAAAATGCAAAAAAAATGCAAAAAAAATGCAAAAAAATTAAAAAAAAAATGCAAAAAATGCAAAAAAATGCAAAAAAATGCAAAAAAAATGCAAAAAAAATTCAAAAAAAATGCAAAAAAAACGCAAAAAAAAATGCAAAAAAATGCAAAAAAAAATGCAAAAAAATGCAAAAAAAATGCAAAAAAATGCAAAAAAAATGCAAAAAAAATGCAAAAAAAAAAGCAAAAAAAAAAAGCAAAAAAATAAAAAAAAGATGCAAAAAAATAAAAAAAAAAATGCAAAAAAAATGCAAAAAAATGCAAAAAAAAATGCAAAAAAATGCAAAAAAAATGCAAAAAAAAATAAAAAAAAATGCAAAAAAAATGCAAAAAAAATGCAAAAAAAATGCAAAAAAATGCAAAAAAAAATGCAAAAAAAAAATGCAAAAAAATGCAAAAAAATGCAAAAAAAAAATGCAAAAAAAATGCAAGAAAAATGCAAAAAAAAATGCAAAAAAAATGCAAAAAAATGCAAAAAAAAAGGCAAAAAAATGCAAAAAAAATGCAAAAAAAAATGCAAAAAAAAGCAAAAAAAAAACACAAAAAAATGCAAAAAAAATGCAAAAAAAATGCAAGAAAAATGCAAAAAAAATGCAAAAAAAATTCAAAAAAAATTCAAAAAAAATGCAAAAAAAACGCAAAAAAAATGCAAAAAAAATGCAAAAAAAATGCAAAAAATTAAAAAAAAAAATGCAAAAAATGCAAAAAAATGCAAAAAAATGCAAAAAAAATTCAAAAAAAATGCAAAAAAACGCAAAAAAAAATGCAAAAAAATGCAAAAAAAAATGCAAAAAAAATGCAAAAAAAATGCAA
>JAKRKW010000358.1:0-31467 GCA_023566125.1 Zingel zingel
CAAAAAAATGCAAAAAAAAATGCAAAAAAAAATGCAAAAAAAAAGCAAAAAAAATGCAAAAAAAAAATGCAAAAAAAAATGCAAAAAAATGCAAAAAAATGCAAAAAAAATGCAAAAAAAAAATGCAAAAAAAAAATGCAAAAAAAAATGCAAAAAAATGCAAAAAAAATGCAAAAAAAAATGCAAAAAAAATGCAAAAAAAAGCAAAAAAAATGCAAAAAAAATGCAAAAAAAAATGCAAAAAAAATGCAAAAAAAATGCAAAAAAATGCAAAAAAATGCAAAAAAAATGCAAAAAAAAAATGCAAAAAAAAATGCAAAAAAAATGCAAAAAAAATGCAAAAAAATGCAAAAAAATGCAAAAAAAATGCAAAAAAAAATGCAAAAAAAATGCAAAAAAATGCAAAAAAAATGCAAAAAAAAATGCAAAAAAAATGCAAAAAAATGCAAAAAAAATGCAAAAAAAATGCAAAAAAAATGCAAAAAAAATGCAAAAAAAATGCAAAAAAATGCAAAAAAAATGCAAAAAAAATGCAAAAAAAATGCAAAAAAATGCAAAAAAAATGTAAAAAAAATGCAAAAAAAATGCAAAAAAAATGCAAAAAAAATGCAAAAAAAAATGCAAAAAAAAATGCAAAAAAATGCAAAAAAAATGCAAAAAAAATCCAAAAAAAAATGCAAAAAAATGCAAAAAAAATGCAAAAAAAATGCAAAAAAAAAATGCAAAAAAAAATGCAAAAAAATGCAAAAAAAATGCAAAAAAAAATGCAAAAAAAATGCAAAAAAATGCAAAAAAAATGCAAAAAAAATGCAAAAAAAATGCAAAAAAAAATGCAAAAAAATGCAAAAAAATGCAAAAAAAATGCAAAAAAAATGCAAAAAAAATGCAAAAAAAATGCAAAAAAAAATGCAAAAAAAATGCAAAAAAATGCAAAAAAAATGCAAAAAGAAATGCAAAAAAAAATGCAAAAAAATGCAAAAAAAATGCAAAAAAAAATGCAAAAAAAAATGCAAAAAAATGCAAAAAAAATGCAAAAAAAATGCAAAAAAATGCAAAAAAAATGCAAAAAAAAATGCAAAAAAAATGCAAAAAAATGCAAAAAAAATGCAAAAAAAAATCCAAAAAAAATGCAAAAAAATGCAAAAAAAATGCAAAAAAATGCAAAAAAAAATGCAAAAAAAAATGCAAAAAAATACAAAAAAAATGCAAAGAAAAATGCAAAAATATGCAAAAAATGCAAAAAAAAATGCAAAGAAAAATGCAAAAATATGCAAAAAAATGCAAAAAAATGCAAAAAAAATGCAAAAAAAATGCAAAAAAATGCAAAAAAATGCAAAAAAAAAAGCAAAAAAAAATGCAAAAAAATGCAAAAAAAATGCAAAAAAAAATGCAAAAAAAAATGCAAAAAAATGCAAAAAAAATGCAAAAAAAATGCAAAAAAAAATGCAAAAAAAAATGCAAAAAAAAATGCAAAAAAAATGCAAAAAATGCAAAAAAAAATGCAAAAAAAATGCAAAAAAAATGCAAAAAAAAATGCAAAAAAATGCAAAAAAAATGCAAAAAAATTGCAAAAAAAATGCAAAAAAAAATGCAAAAAAAATGCAAAAAAATGCAAAAAAAAATGCAAAAAAAATGCAAAAAAAATGCAAAAAAATGCAAAAAAATGCAAAAAAAAATGCAAAAAAAAATGCAAAAAAATGCAAAAAAAATGCAAAAAAAAATGCAAAAAAAAATGCAAAAAAATGCAAAAAATATGCAAAAAAAATGCAAAAAAAATGCAAAAAAAATGCAAAAAAAATGCAAAAAAAATGCAAAAAAAATGCAAAAAAAAATGCAAAAAAATGCAAAAAAAATGCAAAAAAAATGCAAAGAAAAATGCAAAAAAAATGCAAAAAAATGCAAAAAAAAATGCAAAAAAAAATGCAAAAAAAAGCAAAAAAAATGCAAAAAAAAATGCAAAAAAAAATGCAAAAAAATGCAAAAAAATGCAAAAAAAATGCAAAAAAAAATGCAAAAAAAAATGCAAAAAAAAATGCAAAAAAAATGCAAAAAAAATGCAAAAAAAAATGCAAAAAAAAATGCAAAAAAAAGCAAAAAAAATGCAAAAAAAATGCAAAAAAAATGCAAAAAAAATGCAAAAAAAAATGCAAAAAAAATGCAAAAAAATGCAAAAAAAATGCAAAAAAAAATCCAAAAAAAATGCAAAAAAATGCAAAAAAATGCAAAAAAATGCAAAAAAAAATGCAAAAAAAAATGCAAAAAAATGCAAAAAAAATGCAAAAAAAAATGCAAAAAAAATGCAAAAAAATGCAAAAAAAATGCAAAAAAAATGCAAAAAAAATGCAAAAAAAATGCAAAAAAAATGCAAAAAAATGCAAAAAAAAATGCAAAAAAAATGCAAAAAAAATGCAAAAAAAATGCAAAAAAAATGCAAAAAATGCAAAAAAAATGCAAAAAAAAATGCAAAAAAAATGCAAAAAAAAATGCAAAAAAAATGCAAAGAAAAATGCAAAAATATGCAAAAAAAATTCAAAAAAATGCAAAAAAAAAATGCAAAAAAAATGCAAAAAAATGCAAAAAAAATGCAAAAAAAATGCAAAAAAAAATGCAAAAAAAATTGCAAAAAAAATGCAAAAAAATGCAAAAAAAAATGCAAAAAAAATGCAAAGAAATGCAAAAAAAATGCAAAAAAAATGCAAAAAAAAATGCAAAAAAAATGCAAAAAAAATGCAAAAAAAATGCAATAAAAATGCAAAAAAATGCAAAAAAAAATGCAAAAAAATGCAAAAAAAAATGTAAAAAAAAATGCAAAAAAAATGCAAAAAAATGCAAAAAAAAATGCAAAAAAAAATGCAAAAAAATGCAAAAAAATGCAAAAAAAATGCAAAAAAAAATGCAAAAAAAAAATGCAAAAAAAATGCAAAAAAAATGCAAAAAAATGCAAAAAAAAATGCAAAAAAATGCAAAAAAATGCAAAAAAAAATGCAAAAAAAATGCAAAAAAATTGCAAAAAAAATGCAAAAAAAAAATGCAAAAAAAATGCAAAAAAATGCAAAAAAAATGCAAAAAAAATGCAAAAAAAATGCAAAAAAATGCAAAAAAATGCAAAAAAATGCAAAAAAAAATGCAAAAAAAATGCAAAAAAATGCAAAAAAAATGCAAAAAAAAATGCAAAAAAAAATGCAAAAAAATGCAAAAAATATGCAAAAAAAATGCAAAAAAAATGCAAAAAAAAATGCAAAAAAAATGCAAAAAAAATGCAAAAAAAATGCAAAAAAAAATGCAAAAAAATGCAAAACAAAATGCAAAAAAAATGCAAAGAAAAATGCAAAAAAATGCAAAAAAAAAATGCAAAAAAAAATGCAAAAAAATGCAAAAAAAAATGCAAAAAAAAATGCAAAAAAAAATGCAAAAAAATTGCAAAAAAAATGCAAAAAAAATGCAAAAAAAAATGCAAAAAAAAATGCAAAAAAAAAGCAAAAAAAATGCAAAAAAAATGCAAAAAAAATGCAAAAAAAATGCAAAAAAAAATGCAAAAAAAATGCAAAAAAATGCAAAAAAAAATGCAAAAAAAAATCCAAAAAAAATGCAAAAAAATGCAAAAAAATGCAAAAAAATGCAAAAAAAATGCAAAAAAAATGCAAAAAAAATGCAAAAAAAATGCAAAAAAAATGCAAAAAAATGCAAAAAAAATGCAAAAAAAAATGCAAAAAAATGCAAAAAAAATGCAAAGAAAAATGCAAAAATATGCAAAAAAAATTCAAAAAAATGCAAAAAAAAGGCAAAAAAAATGCAAAAAAAAATGCAAAAAAAAATGCAAAAAAATGCAAAAAAAATGCAAAAAAAAATGCAAAAAAAATGCAAAAAAAAATGCAAAAAAAATGCAAAAAAATGCAAAAAAAATGCAAAAAAAAATGCAAAAAAAATGCAAAAAAAAATGCAAAAAAAATGCAAAAAAAATGCAAAAAAATGCAAAAAAAAATGCAAAAAAAATGCAAAAAAAATGCAAAAAAAATGCAAAAAAAATGCAAAAAAAAATGCAAAAAAAATGCAAAAAAATGCAAAAAAAAATGCAAAAAAAAATCCAAAAAAAATGCAAAAAAATGCAAAAAAAAATGCAAAAAAAATGCAAAAAAAATGCAAAAAAAAATGCAAAAAAAATGCAAAAAAATGCAAAAAAAATGCAAAAAAAAATGCAAAAAAATGCAAAAAAAAATGCAAAAAAAATGCAAAGAAAAATGCAAAAATATGCAAAAAAAATTCAAAAAAATGCAAAAAAAAGGCAAAAAAAATGCAAAAAAAAATGCAAAAAAAAATGCAAAAAAATGCAAAAAAAATGCAAAAAAAATGCAAAAAAAATGCAAAAAAAAATGCAAAAAAATGCAAAAAAAATGCAAAAAAAATGCAAAAAAATGCAAAAAAAAATGCAAAAAAAAATGCAAAAAAAAATGCAAAAAAAATGCAAAAAAATGCAAAAAAAATGCAAAAAAAATGCAAAAAAAATGCAAAAAAAATGCAAAAAAAAATGCAAAAAAATGCAAAAAAAATGCAAAAAAAATGCAAAAAAAATGCAAAAAAAATGCAAAAAAAAATGCAAAAAAAATGCAAAAAAAATGCAAAAAAATGCAAAAAAAAATGCAAAAAAAATGCAAAAAAATGCAAAAAAAATGCAAAAAAAATGCAAAAAAAAATGCAAAAAAATGCAAAAAAAATGCAAAAAAATGCAAAAAAAATGCAAAAAAAATGCAAAAAAAATGCAAAAAAAAATGCAAAAAAATGCAAAAAAAAATGCAAAAAAAAATGCAAAAAAAATGCAAAAATATGCAAAAAAAATTCAAAAAAAATGCAAAAAAAATGCAAAAAAAATGCAAAAAAAAATGCAAAAAAATGCAAAAAAAATGCAAATAAAAATGCAAAAAAAATGCAAAAAAAATGCAAAAAAAATGCAAAAAAAATGCAAAAAAAAATGCAAAAAAAATGCAAAAAAATGCAAAAAAAAATGCAAAAAAAATGCAAAAAAAAAATGCAAAAAAAATGCAAAAATATGCAAAAAAAATTCAAAAAAAATGCAAAAAAAAAGGCAAAAAAAAATGCAAAAAAAAATGCAAAAAAATGCAAAAAAATGCAAATAAAAATGCAAAAAAATGCAAAAAAAAATGCAAAAAAAATGCAAAAAAAAATGCAAAAAAAATGCAAAAAAATGCAAAAAAATGCAAAAAAATGCAAAAAAAAAAGCAAAAAAAAATGCAAAAAAATGCAAAAAAAATGCAAAAAAAAATGCAAAAAAAAATGCAAAAAAATGCAAAAAAAATGCAAAAAAATGCAAAAAAAAATGCAAAAAAAAATGCAAAAAAAAAATGCAAAAAAAATGCAAAAAATGCAAAAAAAAATGCAAAAAAATGCAAAAAAATGCAAAAAAAAATGCAAAAAAATGCAAAAAAAATGCAAAAAAATTGCAAAAAAAATGCAAAAAAAAATGCAAAAAAAATGCAAAAAAATGCAAAAAAAATGCAAAAAAAATGCAAAAAAAATGCAAAAAAATGCAAAAAAATGCAAAAAAAAATGCAAAAAAAAATGCAAAAAAATGCAAAAAAAATGCAAAAAAAAATGCAAAAAAAAATGCAAAAAAATGCAAAAAATATGCAAAAAAAATGCAAAAAAAATGCAAAAAAAATGCAAAAAAAATGCAAAAAAAATGCAAAAAAAATGCAAAAAAAAATGCAAAAAAAATGCAAAACAAAATGCAAAAAAAATGCAAAGAAAAATGCAAAAAAATGCAAAAAAAATGCAAAAAAATGCAAAAAAAATGCAAAAAAAAATGCAAAAAAAAATGCAAAAAAAATTGCAAAAAAATGCAAAAAAAATGCAAAAAAAAATGCAAAACAAAATGCAAAAAAAATGCAAAGAAAAATGCAAAAAAATGCAAAAAAAAATGCAAAAAAAAATGCAAAAAAATGCAAAAAAAATGCAAAAAAAAATGCAAAAAAAAATGCAAAAAAAATTGCAAAAAAATGCAAAAAAAATGCAAAAAAAAATGCAAAAAAAAATGCAAAAAAAAGCAAAAAAAATGCAAAAAAAATGCAAAAAAAATGCAAAAAAAATGCAAAAAAAAATGCAAAAAAAATGCAAAAAAATGCAAAAAAAAATCCAAAAAAAATCCAAAAAAAATGCAAAAAAATGCAAAAAAATGCAAAAAAATGCAAAAAAAATGCAAAAAAAATGCAAAAAAAATGCAAAAAAAATGCAAAAAAAATGCAAAAAAATGCAAAAAAAATGCAAAAAAAAATGCAAAAAAATGCAAAAAAAATGCAAAGAAAAATGCAAAAATATGCAAAAAAAATTCAAAAAAATGCAAAAAAAAGGCAAAAAAAATGCAAAAAAAAATGCAAAAAAAAATGCAAAAAAATGCAAAAAAAATGCAAAAAAAAATGCAAAAAAAATGCAAAAAAAAATGCAAAAAAATGCAAAAAAATGCAAAAAAAATGCAAAAAAAATGCAAAAAAAATGCAAAAAAAAATGCAAAAAAAATGCAAAAAAAATGCAAAAAAATGCAAAAAAAATGCAAAAAAAATGCAAAAAAATGCAAAAAAAATGCAAAAAAAAATGCAAAAAAATGCAAAAAAAAATGCAAAAAAAATGCAAAGAAAAATGCAAAAATATGCAAAAAAAATTCAAAAAAATGCAAAAAAAAGGCAAAAAAAATGCAAAAAAAAATGCAAAAAAAAATGCAAAAAAATGCAAAAAAAATGCAAAAAAAATGCAAAAAAAATGCAAAAAAAAATGCAAAAAAATGCAAAAAAAATGCAAAAAAAATGCAAAAAAAATGCAAAAAAAATGCAAAAAAAAATGCAAAAAAAATGCAAAAAAAATGCAAAAAAATGCAAAAAAAAATGCAAAAAAAATGCAAAAAAAATGCAAAAAAAATGCAAAAAAAAATGCAAAAAAATGCAAAAAAAATGCAAAAAAAATGCAAAAAAAATGCAAAAAAAATGCAAAAAAAAATGCAAAAAAAATGCAAAAAAATGCAAAAAAAAATGCAAAAAAAAATGCAAAAAAAATGCAAAAAAAATGCAAAAAAATGCAAAAAAAAATGCAAAAAAAATGCAAAAAAATGCAAAAAAAATGCAAAAAAAATGCAAAAAAAAATGCAAAAAAATGCAAAAAAAATGCAAAAAAATGCAAAAAAAATGCAAAAAAAATGCAAAAAAAATGCAAAAAAAATGCAAAAAAATGCAAAAAAAAATGCAAAAAAAATGCAAAAAAAATGCAAAAATATGCAAAAAAAATTCAAAAAAAATGCAAAAAAAATGCAAAAAAAATGCAAAAAAAATGCAAAAAAATGCAAAAAAAATGCAAATAAAAATGCAAAAAAATGCAAAAAAAATGCAAAAAAAATGCAAAAAAAATGCAAAAAAAAATGCAAAAAAAATGCAAAAAAATGCAAAAAAAATGCAAAAAAAATGCAAAAAAAAAATGCAAAAAAAATGCAAAAATATGCAAAAAAAATTCAAAAAAAATGCAAAAAAAAAGGCAAAAAAAATGCAAAAAAAAATGCAAAAAAATGCAAAAAAATGCAAATAAAAATGCAAAAAAATGCAAAAAAAAATGCAAAAAAAATGCAAAAAAAAATGCAAAAAAAATGCAAAAAAATGCAAAAAAATGCAAAAAAATGCAAAAAAAAAAGCAAAAAAAAATGCAAAAAAATGCAAAAAAAATGCAAAAAAAAATGCAAAAAAAAATGCAAAAAAATGCAAAAAAAATGCAAAAAAATGCAAAAAAAAATGCAAAAAAAAATGCAAAAAAAAATGCAAAAAAAATGCAAAAAATGCAAAAAAAAATGCAAAAAAATGCAAAAAAATGCAAAAAAAAATGCAAAAAAATGCAAAAAAAATGCAAAAAAATTGCAAAAAAAATGCAAAAAAAAATGCAAAAAAAATGCAAAAAAATGCAAAAAAAATGCAAAAAAAATGCAAAAAAAATGCAAAAAAATGCAAAAAAATGCAAAAAAAAATGCAAAAAAAAATGCAAAAAAATGCAAAAAAAATGCAAAAAAAAATGCAAAAAAAAATGCAAAAAAATGCAAAAAATATGCAAAAAAAATGCAAAAAAAATGCAAAAAAAATGCAAAAAAAATGCAAAAAAAATGCAAAAAAAATGCAAAAAAAAATGCAAAAAAAATGCAAAACAAAATGCAAAAAAAATGCAAAGAAAAATGCAAAAAAATGCAAAAAAAAATGCAAAAAAAAATGCAAAAAAAAGCAAAAAAAATGCAAAAAAAAATGCAAAAAAAAATGCAAAAAAATGCAAAAAAATGCAAAAAAAATGCAAAAAAAAATGCAAAAAAAAAATGCAAAAAAAAATGCAAAAAAATGCAAAAAAAATGCAAAAAAAATGCAAAAAAAAATGCAAAAAAAAGCAAAAAAAATGCAAAAAAAATGCAAAAAAAATGCAAAAAAAATGCAAAAAAAAATGCAAAAAAAATGCAAAAAAATGCAAAAAAAATGCAAAAAAAAATCCAAAAAAAATGCAAAAAAATGCAAAAAAATGCAAAAAAATGCAAAAAAAAATGCAAAAAAAAATGCAAAAAAATGCAAAAAAAATGCAAAAAAAAATGCAAAAAAAATGCAAAAAAATGCAAAAAAAATGCAAAAAAAATGCAAAAAAAATGCAAAAAAAATGCAAAAAAAATGCAAAAAAATGCAAAAAAAATGCAAAAAAAATGCAAAAAAAATGCAAAAAAAATGCAAAAAAAATGCAAAAAATGCAAAAAAAATGCAAAAAAAAATGCAAAAAAATGCAAAAAAAAATGCAAAAAAAATGCAAAGAAAAATGCAAAAATATGCAAAAAAAATTCAAAAAAATGCAAAAAAAAAATGCAAAAAAAATGCAAAAAAATGCAAAAAAAATGCAAAAAAAATGCAAAAAAAAATGCAAAAAAAATTGCAAAAAAAATGCAAAAAAATGCAAAAAAAAATGCAAAAAAAATGCAAAGAAATGCAAAAAAAATGCAAAAAAAATGCAAAAAAAAATGCAAAAAAATGCAAAAAAAATGCAAAAAAATGCAATAAAAATGCAAAAAAATGCAAAAAAAAATGCAAAAAAATGCAAAAAAATGCAAAAAAATGCAAAAAAAAATGCAAAAAAAAATGCAAAAAAAAATGCAAAAAAAATGCAAAAAATGCAAAAAAAAAATGCAAAAAAATGCAAAAAAATGCAAAAAAAAATGCAAAAAAATGCAAAAAAATTGCAAAAAAAATGCAAAAAAAAATGCAAAAAAAATGCAAAAAAATGCAAAAAAAATGCAAAAAAAATGCAAAAAAAATGCAAAAAAATGCAAAAAAATGCAAAAAAAAATGCAAAAAAAAATGCAAAAAAATGCAAAAAAAAATGCAAAAAAAAATGCAAAAAAAAATGCAAAAAAATGCAAAAAATATGCAAAAAAAATGCAAAAAAAATGCAAAAAAAAATGCAAAAAAAATGCAAAAAAAATGCAAAAAAAATGCAAAAAAAAATGCAAAAAAATGCAAAACAAAATGCAAAAAAAATGCAAAGAAAAATGCAAAAAAATGCAAAAAAAAATGCAAAAAAAAATGCAAAAAAATGCAAAAAAAATGCAAAAAAAAATGCAAAAAAAAATGCAAAAAAAATTGCAAAAAAATGCAAAAAAAATTCAAAAAAATGCAAAAAAAAGGCAAAAAAAATGCAAAAAAAAATGCAAAAAAAAATGCAAAAAAATGCAAAAAAAATGCAAAAAAAAATGCAAAAAAAATGCAAAAAAAAATGCAAAAAAATGCAAAAAAATGCAAAAAAAATGCAAAAAAAATGCAAAAAAAATGCAAAAAAAAATGCAAAAAAAATGCAAAAAAAATGCAAAAAAATGCAAAAAAAAATGCAAAAAAAATGCAAAAAAAATGCAAAAAAAATGCAAAAAAAATGCAAAAAAAAATGCAAAAAAAAATGCAAAAAAATGCAAAAAAAAATGCAAAAAAAAATCCAAAAAAAATGCAAAAAAATGCAAAAAAAAATGCAAAAAAAATGCAAAAAAAATGCAAAAAAAATGCAAAAAAAATGCAAAAAAATGCAAAAAAAATGCAAAAAAAAATGCAAAAAAATGCAAAAAAAAATGCAAAAAAAATGCAAAGAAAAATGCAAAAATATGCAAAAAAAATTCAAAAAAATGCAAAAAAAAGGCAAAAAAAATGCAAAAAAAAATGCAAAAAAAAATGCAAAAAAATGCAAAAAAAATGCAAAAAAAATGCAAAAAAAATGCAAAAAAAAATGCAAAAAAAATGCAAAAAAAATGCAAAAAAAATGCAAAAAAAATGCAAAAAAAATGCAAAAAAAAATGCAAAAAAAATGCAAAAAAAATGCAAAAAAATGCAAAAAAAAATGCAAAAAAAATGCAAAAAAAATGCAAAAAAAATGCAAAAAAAAATGCAAAAAAATGCAAAAAAAATGCAAAAAAAATGCAAAAAAAATGCAAAAAAAATGCAAAAAAAAATGCAAAAAAAATGCAAAAAAATGCAAAAAAAAATGCAAAAAAAAATGCAAAAAAAATGCAAAAAAAATGCAAAAAAAATGCAAAAAAATGCAAAAAAAAATGCAAAAAAAATGCAAAAAAATGCAAAAAAAATGCAAAAAAAATGCAAAAAAAAATGCAAAAAAATGCAAAAAAAATGCAAAAAAATGCAAAAAAAATGCAAAAAAAATGCAAAAAAAATGCAAAAAAAATGCAAAAAAATGCAAAAAAAAATGCAAAAAAAATGCAAAAAAAAATGCAAAAATATGCAAAAAAAATTCAAAAAAAATGCAAAAAAAATGCAAAAAAAATGCAAAAAAAAATGCAAAAAAATGCAAAAAAAATGCAAATAAAAATGCAAAAAAATGCAAAAAAAATGCAAAAAAAATGCAAAAAAAATGCAAAAAAAAATGCAAAAAAAATGCAAAAAAATGCAAAAAAAATGCAAAAAAAATGCAAAAAAAAAATGCAAAAAAAATGCAAAAATATGCAAAAAAAATTCAAAAAAAATGCAAAAAAAAAGGCAAAAAAAATGCAAAAAAAAATGCAAAAAAATGCAAAAAAATGCAAATAAAAATGCAAAAAAATGCAAAAAAAAATGCAAAAAAAATGCAAAAAAAAATGCAAAAATATGCAAAAAAAATTCAAAAAAAATGCAAAAAAAAATGCAAAAAAATGCAAAAAAAATGCAAAAAAAATGCAAAAAAAATGCAAAAAAAATGCAAAAAAAATGCAAAAAAAAATGCAAAAAAAATGCAAAAAAATGCAAAAAAAATGCAAAAAAAAATGCAAAAAAAAATGCAAAAAAAAATGCAAAAAAATGCAAAAAAATGCAAAAAAAAATGCAAATAAAAATGCAAAAAAAATGCAAAAAAATGCAAAAAAAAATGCAAAAAAAATGCAAAAAAATGCAAAAAAAATGCAAAAAAAATGCAAAAAAAAATGCAAAAAAATGCAAAAAAAATGCAAAAAAATGCAAAAAAAATGCAAAAAAAATGCAAAAAAAATGCAAAAAAAATGCAAAAAAATGCAAAAAAAAATGCAAAAAAAATGCAAAAAAAAATGCAAAAATATGCAAAAAAAATTCAAAAAAAATGCAAAAAAAATGCAAAAAAAATGCAAAAAAAAATGCAAAAAAATGCAAAAAAAATGCAAATAAAAATGCAAAAAAATGCAAAAAAAATGCAAAAAAAATGCAAAAAAAATGCAAAAAAAAATGCAAAAAAATGCAAAAAAATGCAAAAAAAATGCAAAAAAAATGCAAAAAAAAAATGCAAAAAAAATGCAAAAATATGCAAAAAAAATTCAAAAAAAATGCAAAAAAAAAGGCAAAAAAAATGCAAAAAAAAATGCAAAAAAATGCAAAAAAATGCAAATAAAAATGCAAAAAAATGCAAAAAAAAATGCAAAAAAAATGCAAAAAAAAATGCAAAAATATGCAAAAAAAATTCAAAAAAAATGCAAAAAAAAATGCAAAAAAATGCAAAAAAAATGCAAAAAAAATGCAAAAAAAATGCAAAAAAAATGCAAAAAAAATGCAAAAAAAATGCAAAAAAAAATGCAAAAAAAATGCAAAAAAATGCAAAAAAAATGCAAAAAAAAATGCAAAAAAAAATGCAAAAAAAAATGCAAAAAAATGCAAAAAAATGCAAAAAAAAATGCAAATAAAAATGCAAAAAAAATGCAAAAAAAAAATGCAAATAAAAATGCAAAAAAATGCAAAAAAAAATGCAAAAAAATGCAAAAAAAATGCAAAAAAAATGCAAAAAAAATGAAAAAAAAATGCAAAAAAATATGCAAAAAAATGCAAAAAAAATGAAAAAAAAATGAAAAAAAAATGAAAAAAAAAATGAAAAAAAATGCAAAAAAATGCAAAAAAAAATGCAAAAAAATGCAAAAAAATGCAAAAAAAATGCAAAAAAAATGCAAAAAAAATGCAAAAAAATGCAAAAAAAATGCAAAAAAAATGCAAAAAAAATGCAAAAAAAATGCAAAAAAAAATGCAAAAAAAATGCAAAAAAAAATGCAAAAATATGCAAAAAAAATGCAAAAAAAATGCAAAAAAAAATGCAAAAAAATGCAAAAAAAATGCAAAAAAAATGCAAAAAAAATGCAAAAAAAATGCAAAAAAAAATGCAAAAAAATGCAAAAAAAATACAAAAAAATGCAAAAAAAAATGCAAAAAAATGCAAAAAAAATGCAAATAAAAATGCAAAAAAATGCAAAAAAAATGCAAAAAAAATGCAAAAAAAATGCAAAAAAAAATGCAAAAAAAATGCAAAAAAATGCAAAAAAAATGCAAAAAAAAATGCAAAAAAAAATGCAAAAAAATGCAAAAAAAATGCAAAAAAAAATGCAAAAAAAATGCAAAAAAAATGCAAAAAAAATGCAAAAAAAATGCAAAAAAAAATGCAAAAAAATGCAAAAAAAAATGCAAAAAAAATGCAAAAAAAATGCAAAAAAATGCAAAAAAAATGCAAAAAAAATGCAAAAAAAATGCAAAAAAAATGCAAAAAAATGCAAAAAAAATGCAAATAAAAATGCAAAAAAATGCAAAAAAAATGCAAAAAAAAATGCAAAAAAAATGCAAAAAAAATGCAAAAAAAATGCAAAAAAAAATGCAAAAAAAAAATGCAAAAAAATGCAAAAAAAAATTCAAAAAAAATGCAAAAAAAAATGCAAAAATATGCAAAAAGAATTCAAAAAAAATGCAAAAAAAATACAAAAAAAATGCAAATAAAAATGCAAAAAAATGCAAAAAAAATGCAAATAAAAATGCAAAAAAATGCAAAAAAAATGCAAAAAAAATGCAAAAAAAATGCAAAAAAAAATGCAAAAAAAATGCAAAAAAATGCAAAAAAAATGCAAAAAAAATGCAAAAAAAATGCAAAAAAATGCAAAAAAAATGCAAATAAAAATGCAAAAAAATGCAAAAAAAATGCAAAAAAAAAATGCAAAAAAAATGCAAAAAAAATGCAAAAAAAATGCAAAAAAAAATGCAAAAAAAAATGCAAAAAAATGCAAAAAAAAATTCAAAAAAAATGCAAAAAAAAATGCAAAAATATGCAAAAAGAATTCAAAAAAAATGCAAAAAAAATACAAAAAAAATGCAAATAAAAATGCAAAAAAATGCAAAAAAAATGCAAATAAAAATGCAAAAAAATGCAAAAAAAATGCAAAAAAAATGCAAAAAAAATGCAAAAAAAAATGCAAAAAAAATGCAAAAAAATGCAAAAAAAATGCAAAAAAAAATGCAAAAAAAAATGCAAAAAAAATGCAAAAATATGCAAAAAAAATTCAAAAAAAATGCAAAAAAAATGCAAAAAAAATGCAAAAAAAAATGCAAAAAAATGCAAAAAAAATGCAAAAAATGCAAAAAAAAATGCAAAAAAAAATGCAAAAAAATGCAAAAAAAATGCAAAAAAAAATGCAAAAAAATGCAAAAAAAAATGCAAAAAATGCAAAAAAAATACAAAAAAAATGCAAAGAAAAATGCAAAAATATGCAAAAAAATGCAAAAAAAATGCAAAGAAAAATGCAAAAATATGCAAAAAAATGCAAAAAAAATGCAAAAAAATGCAAAAAAAAATGCAAAAAAATGCAAAAAAATGCAAAAAAAATGCAAAAAAAAATGCAAAAAAAAATGCAAAAAAATGCAAAAAAAATGCAAAAAAAAATGCAAAAAAAAATGCAAAAAAATGCAAAAAAAATGCAAAAAAAAATGCAAAAAAATGCAAAAAAAAATGCAAAAAATGCAAAAAAAATACAAAAAAAATGCAAAGAAAAATGCAAAAATATGCAAAAAAATGCAAAAAAAATGCAAAGAAAAATGCAAAAATATGCAAAAAAATGCAAAAAAATGCAAAAAAATGCAAAAAAAAATGCAAAAAAATGCAAAAAAATGCAAAAAAAATGCAAAAAAAAATGCAAAAAAAAATGCAAAAAAATGCAAAAAAAATGCAAAAAAAAATGCAAAAAAAAATGCAAAAAAATGCAAAAAAAATGCAAAAAAAATGCAAAAATATGCAAAAAAAATTCAAAAAAAATGCAAAAAAAATGCAAAAAAAATGCAAAAAAAAATGCAAAAAAATGCAAAAAAAATGCAAATAAAAATGCAAAAAAATGCAAAAAAAATGCAAAAAAAATGCAAAAAAAATGCAAAAAAAAATGCAAAAAAAATGCAAAAAAATGCAAAAAAAATGCAAAAAAAATGCAAAAAAAAAATGCAAAAAAAATGCAAAAATATGCAAAAAAAATTCAAAAAAAATGCAAAAAAAAAGGCAAAAAAAATGCAAAAAAAAATGCAAAAAAATGCAAAAAAATGCAAATAAAAATGCAAAAAAATGCAAAAAAAAATGCAAAAAAAATGCAAAAAAAAATGCAAAAATATGCAAAAAAAATTCAAAAAAAATGCAAAAAAAAATGCAAAAAAATGCAAAAAAAATGAAAAAAAAATGCAAAAAAAATGCAAAAAAAATGCAAAAAAAATGCAAAAAAAAATGCAAAAAAAATGCAAAAAAATGCAAAAAAAATGCAAAAAAAAATGCAAAAAAAAATGCAAAAAAAAATGCAAAAAAATGCAAAAAAATGCAAAAAAAAATGCAAATAAAAATGCAAAAAAAATGCAAAAAAATGCAAAAAAAAATGCAAAAAAAATGCAAAAAAATGCAAAAAAAATGCAAAAAAAATGCAAAAAAAAATGCAAAAAAATGCAAAAAAAATGCAAAAAAATGCAAAAAAAATGCAAAAAAAATGCAAAAAAAATGCAAAAAAAATGCAAAAAAATGCAAAAAAAAATGCAAAAAAAATGCAAAAAAAAATGCAAAAATATGCAAAAAAAATTCAAAAAAAATGCAAAAAAAATGCAAAAAAAATGCAAAAAAAAATGCAAAAAAATGCAAAAAAAATGCAAATAAAAATGCAAAAAAATGCAAAAAAAATGCAAAACAAATGCAAAAAAAATGCAAAAAAAAATGCAAAAAAAATGCAAAAAAATGCAAAAAAAATGCAAAAAAAATGCAAAAAAAAAATGCAAAAAAAATGCAAAAATATGCAAAAAAAATTCAAAAAAAATGCAAAAAAAAAGGCAAAAAAAATGCAAAAAAAAATGCAAAAAAATGCAAAAAAATGCAAATAAAAATGCAAAAAAATGCAAAAAAAAATGCAAAAAAAATGCAAAAAAAAATGCAAAAATATGCAAAAAAAATTCAAAAAAAATGCAAAAAAAAATGCAAAAAAATGCAAAAAAAATGCAAAAAAAATGCAAAAAAAATGCAAAAAAAATGCAAAAAAAATGCAAAAAAAAATGCAAAAAAAATGCAAAAAAATGCAAAAAAAATGCAAAAAAAAATGCAAAAAAAAATGCAAAAAAAAATGCAAAAAAATGCAAAAAAATGCAAAAAAAAATGCAAATAAAAATGCAAAAAAAATGCAAAAAAAAAATGCAAATAAAAATGCAAAAAAATGCAAAAAAAAATGCAAAAAAATGCAAAAAAATGCAAAAAAAATGCAAAAAAAATGAAAAAAAAATGCAAAAAAATATGCAAAAAAATGCAAAAAAAATGAAAAAAAAAAATGCAAATAAAAATGCAAAAAAATGCAAAAAAAAATGCAAAAAAATGCAAAAAAATGCAAAAAAAATGCAAAAAAAATGAAAAAAAAATGCAAAAAAATATGCAAAAAAATGCAAAAAAAATGAAAAAAAAATGAAAAAAAAATGCAAAAAAAAATGCAAAAAAATGCAAAAAAATGCAAAAAAAAATGCAAAAAAATGCAAAAAAATGCAAAAAAAATGCAAAAAAAATGCAAAAAAAATGCAAAAAAATGCAAAAAAAATGCAAAAAAAATGCAAAAAAAATGCAAAAAAAATGCAAAAAAAAATGCAAAAAAAATGCAAAAAAATGCAAAAAAATGCAAAAAAAAAATGCAAATAAAAATGCAAAAAAATGCAAAAAAAAATGCAAAAAAATGCAAAAAAAATGCAAAAAAAATGCAAAAAAAATGCAAAAAAATGCAAAAAAAATGCAAAAAAAAATGCAAAAAAAATGCAAAAAAAAATGCAAAAAAAATGCAAAAAAAATGCAAAAAAAAATGCAAAAAAATGCAAAAAAAATGCAAATAAAAATGCAAAAAAATGCAAAAAAAAATGCAAAAAAATGCAAAAAAAAATGCAAAAAAAAATGCAAAAAAAATGCAAAAAAAATGCAAAAAAATGCAAAAAAAATGCAAAAAAAAATGCAAAAATATGCAAAAAAAATGCAAAAAAAAATGCAAAAAAAATGCAAAAAAATGCAAAAAAAAATGCAAAAAAAATGCAAAAAAAATGCAAAAAAAATGCAAAAAAAATGCAAAAAAAATGCAAAAAAAATGCAAAAAAAAATGCAAAAAAAAAATGCAAAAAAATGCAAAAAAAAATGCAAAAAAAATGCAAAAAAAAATGCAAAAATATGCAAAAAAAATTCAAAAAAAATGCAAAAAAAATTCAAAAAAAAAATGCAAAAAAAATGCAAAAAAATGCAAAAAAAATGCAAAAAAATGCAAAAAAAATGCAAAAAAAAATGCAAAAAAATGCAAAAAAAATGCAAAAAAAATGCAAAAAAAAATGCAAAAATATGCAAAAAAAATGCAAAAAAAATGCAAAAAAAATGCAAAAAAAATGCAAAAAAAATGCAAAAAAATGCAAAAAAAATGCAAAAAAAATGCAAAAAAAATGCAAAAAAATGCAAAAAAAATGCAAAAAAAAATGCAAAAAAATGCAAAAAAAATACAAAAAAATGCAAAAAAAAATGCAAAAAAATGCAAAAAAAATGCAAATAAAAATGCAAAAAAATGCAAAAAAAATGCAAAAAAAATGCAAAAAAAATGCAAAAAAAAATGCAAAAAAAATGCAAAAAAATGCAAAAAAAATGCAAAAAAAAATGCAAAAAAAAATGCAAAAAAATGCAAAAAAAATGCAAAAAAAAATGCAAAAAAAATGCAAAAAAAATGCAAAAAAAAATGCAAAAAAAATGCAAAAAAAAATGCAAAAAAATGCAAAAAAAAATGCAAAAAAAATGCAAAAAAATGCAAAAAAAATGCAAAAAAAATGCAAAAAAAATGCAAAAAAAATGCAAAAAAATGCAAAAAAAATGCAAATAAAAATGCAAAAAAATGCAAAAAAAATGCAAAAAAATGCAAAAAAAATGCAAAAAAAATGCAAAAAAAATGCAAAAAAAATGCAAAAAAATGCAAAAAAAATGCAAATAAAAATGCAAAAAAATGCAAAAAAAATGCAAAAAAAAAATGCAAAAAAAATGCAAAAAAAATGCAAAAAAAATGCAAAAAAAAATGCAAAAAAAAATGCAAAAAAATGCAAAAAAAAATTCAAAAAAAATGCAAAAAAAAATGCAAAAATATGCAAAAAGAATTCAAAAAAAATGCAAAAAAAATACAAAAAAAATGCAAATAAAAATGCAAAAAAATGCAAAAAAAATGCAAATAAAAATGCAAAAAAATGCAAAAAAAATGCAAAAAAAATGCAAAAAAAATGCAAAAAAAAATGCAAAAAAAATGCAAAAAAATGCAAAAAAAATGCAAAAAAAATGCAAAAAAAATGCAAAAAAATGCAAAAAAAATGCAAATAAAAATGCAAAAAAATGCAAAAAAAATGCAAAAAAAAAATGCAAAAAAAATGCAAAAAAATGCAAAAAAAATGCAAAAAAAAATGCAAAAAAAAATGCAAAAAAATGCAAAAAAAAATTCAAAAAAAATGCAAAAAAAAATGCAAAAATATGCAAAAAGAATTCAAAAAAAATGCAAAAAAAATACAAAAAAAATGCAAATAAAAATGCAAAAAAATGCAAAAAAAATGCAAATAAAAATGCAAAAAAATGCAAAAAAAATGCAAAAAAAATGCAAAAAAAATGCAAAAAAAAATGCAAAAAAAATGCAAAAAAATGCAAAAAAAATGCAAAAAAAAATGCAAAAAAAAATGCAAAAAAAATGCAAAAATATGCAAAAAAAATTCAAAAAAAATGCAAAAAAAATGCAAAAAAAATGCAAAAAAAAATGCAAAAAAATGCAAAAAAAATGCAAAAAATGCAAAAAAAAATGCAAAAAAAAATGCAAAAAAATGCAAAAAAAATGCAAAAAAAAATGCAAAAAAATGCAAAAAAAAATGCAAAAAATGCAAAAAAAATACAAAAAAAATGCAAAGAAAAATGCAAAAATATGCAAAAAAATGCAAAAAAAATGCAAAGAAAAATGCAAAAATATGCAAAAAAATGCAAAAAAAATGCAAAAAAATGCAAAAAAAAATGCAAAAAAAATGCAAAAAAAAATGCAAAAAAAAATGCAAAAAAATGCAAAAAAAATGCAAAAAAAAATGCAAAAAAAAATGCAAAAAAATGCAAAAAAAATGCAAAAAAAAATGCAAAAAAATGCAAAAAAAAATGCAAAAAATGCAAAAAAAATACAAAAAAAATGCAAAGAAAAATGCAAAAATATGCAAAAAAATGCAAAAAAAATGCAAAGAAAAATGCAAAAATATGCAAAAAAATGCAAAAAAAATGCAAAAAAATGCAAAAAAAAATGCAAAAAAATGCAAAAAAATGCAAAAAAAATGCAAAAAAAAATGCAAAAAAAAATGCAAAAAAATGCAAAAAAAATGCAAAAAAAAATGCAAAAAAAAATGCAAAAAAATGCAAAAAAAATGCAAAAAAAATGCAAAAAAATGCAAAAAAAATGCAAAAAAAAATGCAAAAAAAATGCAAAAAAAATGCAAATAAAAATGCAAAAAAATGCAAAAAAAATGCAAAAAAAATGCAAAAAAAATGCAAAAAAAAATGCAAAAAAAATGCAAAAAAATGCAAAAAAAATGCAAAAAAAAATGCAAAAAAAATGCAAAAAAAATGCAAAAAAAATGCAAAAAAAAATGCAAAAAAAAAATGCAAAAAAAATGCAAAAAAAAATTCAAAAAAAATGCAAAAAAAAATGCAAAAATATGCAAAAAGAATTCAAAAAAAATGCAAAAAAAATACAAAAAAAATGCAAATAAAAATGCAAAAAAATGCAAAAAAAATGCAAATAAAAATGCAAAAAAATGCAAAAAAAATGCAAAAAAAATGCAAAAAAAATGCAAAAAAAAATGCAAAAAAAATGCAAAAAAATGCAAAAAAAATGCAAAAAAAATGCAAAAAAAATGCAAAAAAATGCAAAAAAAATGCAAATAAAAATGCAAAAAAATGCAAAAAAAATGCAAAAAAAAAATGCAAAAAAAATGCAAAAAAAATGCAAAAAAAATGCAAAAAAAAATGCAAAAAAAAATGCAAAAAAATGCAAAAAAAAATTCAAAAAAAATGCAAAAAAAAATGCAAAAATATGCAAAAAGAATTCAAAAAAAATGCAAAAAAAATACAAAAAAAATGCAAATAAAAATGCAAAAAAATGCAAAAAAAATGCAAATAAAAATGCAAAAAAATGCAAAAAAAATGCAAAAAAAATGCAAAAAAAATGCAAAAAAAAATGCAAAAAAAATGCAAAAAAATGCAAAAAAATGCAAAAAAAAATGCAAAAAAAAATGCAAAAAAAATGCAAAAATATGCAAAAAAAATTCAAAAAAAATGCAAAAAAAATGCAAAAAAAATGCAAAAAAAAATGCAAAAAAATGCAAAAAAAATGCAAAAAATGCAAAAAAAAATGCAAAAAAAAATGCAAAAAAATGCAAAAAAAATGCAAAAAAAAATGCAAAAAAATGCAAAAAAAAATGCAAAAAATGCAAAAAAAATACAAAAAAAATGCAAAGAAAAATGCAAAAATATGCAAAAAAATGCAAAAAAAATGCAAAGAAAAATGCAAAAATATGCAAAAAAATGCAAAAAAAATGCAAAAAAATGCAAAAAAAAATGCAAAAAAATGCAAAAAAATGCAAAAAAAATGCAAAAAAAAATGCAAAAAAAAATGCAAAAAAATGCAAAAAAAATGCAAAAAAAAATGCAAAAAAAAATGCAAAAAAATGCAAAAAAAATGCAAAAAAAAATGCAAAAAAATGCAAAAAAAAATGCAAAAAATGCAAAAAAAATACAAAAAAAATGCAAAGAAAAATGCAAAAATATGCAAAAAAATGCAAAAAAAATGCAAAGAAAAATGCAAAAATATGCAAAAAAATGCAAAAAAAATGCAAAAAAATGCAAAAAAAAATGCAAAAAAATGCAAAAAAATGCAAAAAAAATGCAAAAAAAAATGCAAAAAAAAATGCAAAAAAATGCAAAAAAAAATGCAAAAAAAAATGCAAAAAAAAATGCAAAAAAATGCAAAAAAAATGCAAAAAAAATGCAAAAAAATGCAAAAAAAATGCAAAAAAAAATGCAAAAAAAATGCAAAAAAATGCAAAAAAAATGCAAAAAAAAATCCAAAAAAAATGCAAAAAAATGCAAAAAAAATGCAAAAAAATGCAAAAAAAAATGCAAAAAAAAATGCAAAAAAATGAAAAAAAAATGCAAAAAAAAATGCAAAAATATGCAAAAAAAATGCAAAAAAAAATGCAAAAAAAATGCAAAAAAATGCAAAAAAAATGCAAAAAAAATGCAAAAAAATGCAAAAAAAAATGCAAAAAAAATGCAAAGAAAAATGCAAAAATATGCAAAAAAAATTCAAAAAAAATGCAAAAAAAATGCAAAAAAAATTGCAAAAAAATGCAAAAAAAATGCAAAAAAAATGCAAAAAAATGCAAAAAAAATGCAAAAAAAATGCAAAAAAAAATGCAAAAAAATGCAAAAAAAATGCAAAAAAAATGCAAAAAAAAATGCAAAAAAATGCAAAAAAAAATGCAAAAAAAATGCAAAAAAAAATGCAAAAATATGCAAAAAAAATTCAAAAAAAATGCAAAAAAATGCAAAAAAAATGCAAAAAAAAATGCAAAAAAATGCAAAAAAAATGCAAATAAAAATGCAAAAAAATGCAAAAAAAATGCAAAAAAAATGCAAAAAAAATGCAAAAAAAAATGCAAAAAAAATGCAAAAAAATGCAAAAAAAATGCAAAAAAAATGCAAAAAAAAAATGCAAAAAAAATGCAAAAATATGCAAAAAAAATTAAAAAAAAATGCAAAAAAAAAAGGCAAAAAAAATGCAAAAAAAAATGCAAAAAAATGCAAAAAAAATGCAAATAAAAATGCAAAAAAATGCAAAAAAAAATGCAAAAAAAATGCAAAAAAAAATGCAAAAATATGCAAAAAAAATTCAAAAAAAATGCAAAAAAAAATGCAAAAAAAATGCAAAAAAAATGCAAAAAAAAATGCAAAAAAAATGCAAAAAAAATGCAAAAAAAATGCAAAAAAAAAATGCAAAAAAAATGCAAAAAAATGCAAAAAAAATGCAAAAAAAAATGCAAAAAAAAATGCAAAAAAAAGTGCAAAAAAAATGCAAAAAAATGCAAAAAAAAATGCAAATAAAAATGCAAAAAAAATGCAAAAAAAAAATGCAAATAAAAATGCAAAAAAATGCAAAAAAAAATGCAAAAAAATGCAAAAAAAATGCAAAAAAAATGCAAAAAAAATGCAAAAAAAATGCAAAAAAATATGCAAAAAAATGCAAAAAAAATGCAAAAAAAATGCAAAAAAAATGCAAAAAAAATGCAAAAAAAAATGCAAAAAAAATGCAAAAAAATGCAAAAAAATGCAAAAAAAATGCAAAAAAAATGCAAAAAAAAATGCAAAAAAATGCAAAAAAAAATGCAAAAAAAATGCAAAAAAAATGCAAAAAAAATGCAAAAAAAAATGCAAAAAAAAATGCAAAAAAATGCAAAAAAAATGCAAAAAAAAATGCAAAAATATGCAAAAAAAATTCAATAAAAATGCAAAAAAAATGCAAAAAAAAATGCAAAAAAATGCAAAAAAAATGCAAATAAAAATGCAAAAAATGCAAAAAAAAATGCAAAAAAATGCAAAAAAAAATGCAAAAAAAAATGCAAAAAAAATGCAAAAAAAAATGCAAAAAAATGCAAAAAAAATGCAAAAAAAAATGCAAAAATATGCAAAAAAAATGCAAAAAAAAATGCAAAAAAATGCAAAAAAATGCAAAAAAAATGCAAAAAAAATGCAAAAAAAATGCAAAAAAAATGCAAAAAAATGCAAAAAAAATGCAAAAAAAAATGCAAAAAAAAATGCAAAAAAAATGCAAAAAAATGCAAAAAAAAATGCAAAAAAAAATGCAAAAAAAAATGCAAAAATATGCAAAAAAAATTCAAAAAAAATGCAAAAAAAATGCTAAAAAAAATGCAAAAAAAATGCAAAAAAATGCAAAAAAAATGCAAATAAAAATGCAAAAAAATGCAAAAAAAATGCAAAAAAATGCAAAAAAAATGCAAAAAAAATGCAAAAAAAATGCAAAAAAAATGCAAAAAAAATGCAAAAAAAATGCAAAAAAAAATGCAAAAAAAAATGCAAAAAAATGCAAAAAAAAAATGCAAAAAAAATGCAAAAAAAAATGCAAAAAAATGCAAAAAAAATGCAAAAAAAATGCAAAAAAAATGCAAAAAAATGCAAAAAAAATGCAAAAAAATGCAAAAAAAATGCAAAAAAAAATGCAAAAAAAATGCAAAAAAAATGCAAAAAAAATGCAAAAAAAATGCAAAAAAAAATGCAAAAAAATGCAAAAAAAAATGCAAAAAAAATGCAAAAAAAATGCAAAAAAATGCAAAAAAATGCAAAAAAAATGCAAAAAAAATGCAAAAAAATGCAAAAAAAATGCAAAAAAAAATGCAAAAAAATGCAAAAAAAATGCAAAAAAAATGCAAAAAAAAATGCAAAAATATGCAAAAAAAATTCAAAAAAAATGCAAAAAAAATGCAAAAAAAATGCAAAAAAATGCAAAAAAAATGCAAAAAAATGCAAAAAAAATGCAAATAAAAATGCAAAAAAATGCAAAAAAAATGCAAAAAAAAATGCAAAAAAAATGCAAAAAAAATGCAAAAAAAATGCAAAAAAAAATGCAAAAAAAAATGCAAAAAAATGCAAAAAAAAATGCAAAAAAAATGCAAAAAAAAATGCAAAAAAATACAAAAAGAATTCAAAAAAAATGCAAAAAAAATACAAAAAAAATGCAAAAAAAAATGCAAAAAAATGCAAAAAAAATGCAAATAAAAATGCAAAAAAATGCAAAAAAATGCAAAAAAAAATGCAAAAAAAATGCAAAAAAAAATGCAAAAATATGCAAAAAGAATTCAAAAAAAATGCAAAAAAATACAAAAAAAATGCAAAAAAAAATGCAAAAAAATGCAAAAAAAATGCAAAAAAAATGCAAAAAAAAAATGCAAAAAAAATGCAAAAATATGCAAAAAAAATTAAAAAAAAATGCAAAAAAAAAGGCAAAAAAAATGCAAAAAAAAATGCAAAAAAATGCAAAAAAAATGCAAATAAAAATGCAAAAAAATGCAAAAAAAAATGCAAAAAAAATGCAAAAAAAAATGCAAAAATATGCAAAAAAAATTCAAAAAAAATGCAAAAAAAAATGCAAAAAAATGCAAAAAAAATGCAAAAAAAAATGCAAAAAAAATGCAAAAAAAATGCAAAAAAAATGCAAAAAAAAATGCAAAAAAAATGCAAAAAAATGCAAAAAAAATGCAAAAAAATGCAAAAAAATGCAAAAAAAATGCAAAAAAAATGCAAAAAAAAATGCAAAAAAATGCAAAAAAAAATGCAAAAAAAATGCAAAAAAAATGCAAAAAAAATGCAAAAAAAAATGCAAAAAAAAATGCAAAAAAATGCAAAAAAAATGCAAAAAAAAATGCAAAAATATGCAAAAAAAATTCAATAAAAATGCAAAAAAAATGCAAAAAAAAATGCAAAAAAATGCAAAAAAAATGCAAATAAAAATGCAAAAAATGCAAAAAAAAAATGCAAAAAAATGCAAAAAAAAATGCAAAAAAAAAATGCAAAAAAAATGCAAAAAAAATGCAAAAAAATGCAAAAAAAATGCAAAAAAAATGCAAAAATATGCAAAAAAAATGCAAAAAAAAATGCAAAAAAATGCAAAAAAAATGCAAAAAAAATGCAAAAAAAATGCAAAAAAAATGCAAAAAAAATGCAAAAAAAAATGCAAAAAAAATGCAAAAAAATGCAAAAAAAATGCAAAAAAAATGCAAAAAAAAATGCAAAAATATGCAAAAAAAATTCAAAAAAAATGCAAAAAAAATGCAAAAAAAAATGCAAAAAAAATGCAAAAAAATGCAAAAAAAATGCAAATAAAAATGCAAAAAAATGCAAAAAAAATGCAAAAAAATGCAAAAAAAATGCAAAAAAAATGCAAAAAAAATGCAAAAAAAATGCAAAAAAAATGCAAAAAAAATGCAAAAAAAAATGCAAAAAAAAATGCAAAAAAATGCAAAAAAAAATGCAAAAAAAATGCAAAAAAAAATGCAAAAAAATGCAAAAAAAATGCAAAAAAAATGCAAAAAAAATGCAAAAAAATGCAAAAAAAATGCAAAAAAATGCAAAAAAAATGCAAAAAAAAATGCAAAAAATATGCAAAAAAAATGCAAAAAAAATGCAAAAAAAATGCAAAAAAAAATGCAAAAAAATGCAAAAAAAAATGCAAAAAAAATGCAAAAAAAATGCAAAAAAATGCAAAAAAAATGCAAAAAAAATGCAAAAAAAATGCAAAAAAATGCAAAAAAAATGCAAAAAAAATGCAAAAAAATGCAAAAAAAATGCAAAAAAAATGCAAAAAAAAATGCAAAAATATGCAAAAAAAATTCAAAAAAAATGCAAAAAAAAATGCAAAAAAAATGCAAAAAAAATGCAAAAAAATGCAAAAAAAATGCAAATAAAAATGCAAAAAAATGCAAAAAAAATGCAAAAAAAAATGCAAAAAAAATGCAAAAAAAATGCAAAAAAAATGCAAAAAAAAATGCAAAAAAAAATGCAAAAAAATGCAAAAAAAAATGCAAAAAAAATGCAAAAAAAAATGCAAAAATATACAAAAAGAATTCAAAAAAAATGCAAAAAAAATACAAAAAAAATGCAAAAAAAAATGCAAAAAAATGCAAAAAAAATGCAAATAAAAATGCAAAAAAATGCAAAAAAATGCAAAAAAAAATGCAAAAAAAATGCAAAAAAAAATGCAAAAATATGCAAAAAGAATTCAAAAAAAATGCAAAAAAAATACAAAAAAAATGCAAAAAAAAATGCAAAAAAATGCAAAAAAAATGCAAATAAAAATGCAAAAAAATGCAAAAAAAATGCAAAAAAAATGCAAAAAAAATGCAAAAAAAAATGCAAAAAAAATGCAAAAAAAATGCAAAAAAAATGCAAAAAAAATGCAAAAAAAAATGCAAAAAAATGCAAAAAAAATGCAAAAAAAATGCAAAAAAAATGCAAAAAAAAATGCAAAAAAAATGCAAAAATATGCAAAAAAAATTCAAAAAAAATGCAAAAAAATGCAAAAAAAATGCAAAAAAAAATGCAAAAAAAATGCAAAAAAAATGCAAAAAATGCAAAAAAAAATGCAAAAAAAATGCAAAAAAATGCAAAAAAAATGCAAAAAAAAATGCAAAAAAATGCAAAAAAAATGCAAAAAAATGCAAAAAAAATGCAAAAAAAAATGCAAAAAAAATGCAAAAAAATGCAAAAAAAATGCAAAAAAAATGCAAAAAAAATGCAAAAAAAAATGCAAAAAAATGCAAAAAAATGCAAAAAAAAATGCAAAAAAAAATGCAAAAAAATGCAAAAAAAATGCAAAAAAAAATGCAAAAAAAAATGCAAAAAAAAATGCAAAAAAAATGCAAAAAAAATGCAAAAAAAATGCAAAAAAAATGCAAAAAAAAATGCAAAAAAAATGCAAAAAAATGCAAAAAAAATGCAAAAAAAAATGCAAAAAAAAATGCAAAAAAAATGCAAAAAAAATGCAAAAAAATGCAAAAAAAAATGCAAAAAAAAATGCAAAAAATGCAAAAAAAATGCAAAAAAATGCAAAAAAAATGCAAAAAAATGCAAAAAAATGCAAAAAAAAATGCAAAAAAAATGCAAAAAAAAATGCAAAAATATGCAAAAAAAATTCAAAAAAAATGCAAAAAAAATGCAAAAAAAATGCAAAAAAAATGCAAAAAAATGCAAAAAAAATGCAAATAAAAATGCAAAAAAATGCAAAAAAAATGCAAAAAAAAATGCAAAAAAAATGCAAAAAAAAATGCAAAAATATGCAAAAAAAATTCAAAAAAAATGCAAAAAAAATGCAAAAAAAATGCAAAAAAATGCAAAAAAAATGCAAATAAAAATGCAAAAAAATGCAAAAAAAATGCAAAAAAAAATGCAAAAAAAAAATGCAAAAAAATGCAAAAAAATGCAAAAAAAAATGCAAAAAAAAATGCAAAAAAATGCAAAAAAAATGCAAAAAAAATGCAAAAAAAAATGCAAAAAAATGCAAAAAAAATGCAAAAAAAATGCAAAAAAAATCCAAAAAAAATGCAAAAAAAAATGCAAAAAAAATGCAAAAAAAATGCAAAAAAAATGCAAAAAAAATGCAAAAAAAATGCAAAAAAATGCAAAAAAAATGCAAAAAAAATGCAAAAAAATGCAAAAAAAAAATGCAAAAAAAATAAAAAAAAAAAATGCAAAAATAAAAAAAAAAATTCAAAAAAAATGCAAAAAAAAATGCAAAAAAAATGCAAAAAAATGCAAAAAAAATGCAAAAAAAATGCAAAAAAAAATGCAAAAAAAATGCAAAAATATGCAAAAAAAATTAAAAAAAAAATGCAAAAAAAAAGGCAAAAAAAATGCAAAAAAAAATGCAAAAAAATGCAAAAAAATGCAAATAAAAATGCAAAAAAATGCAAAAAAAAATGCAAAAAAAATGCAAAAAAAAAATTCAAAAATATGCAAAAAAAATTCAAAAAAAATGCAAAAAAAATGCAAAAAAAATGCAAAAAAAAATGCAAAAAAATGCAAAAAAAATGCAAAAAAATGCAAAAAAAAATGCAAAAAAAAATGCAAAAAAATGCAAAAAAAATGCAAAAAAAATGCAAAAAAAAATGCAAAAAAATGCAAAAAAAATGCAAAAAAAATGCAAAAAAAATGCAAAAAAAATGCAAAAAAATGCAAAAAAAATGCAAAAAAAAATGCAAAAAAAAATGCAAAAAAATGCAAAAAAAATGCAAAAAAAATGCAAAAAAAATGCAAAAAAAATGCAAAAAAAATGCAAAAAAAATGCAAAAAAAATGCAAAAAAAATGCAAAAAAAATGCAAAAAAAATGCAAAAAAAATGCAAAAAAAATGCAAAAAAAATGCAAAAAAAATGCAAAAAAAAATGCAAAAAAATGCAAAAAAAAATGCAAAAAAAATGCAAAAAAAATGCAAAAAAAAATGCAAAAAAAATGCAAAAAAATGCAAAAAAAATGCAAAAAAAAATGCAAAAAAAAATGCAAAAAAAAATGCAAAAAAAATGCAAAAAAATGCAAAAAAAAATGCAAAAAAAAATGCAAAAAATGCAAAAAAAATGCAAAAAAATGCAAAAAAAATGCAAAAAAAATGCAAAAAAATGCAAAAAAAAATGCAAAAAAAATGCAAAAAAAAATGCAAAAAAATGCAAAAAAAAATGCAAAAAAAATGCAAAAAAAATGCAAAAATATGCAAAAAAAATTCAAAAAAAATGCAAAAAAAATGCAAAAAAAAATGCAAAAAAAATGCTAAAAAAATGCAAATAAAAATGCAAAAAAATGCAAAAAAAATGCAAAAAAAATGCAAAAAAAATGCAAAAAAAAATGCAAAAAAAATGCAAAAAAATGCAAAAAAAATGCAAAAAAAATGCAAAAAAAATGCAAAAAAAATGCAAAAATATGCAAAAAAATGCAAAAATATGCAAAAAAAATTCAAAAAAAATGCAAAAAAAATGCAAAAAAAATGCAAAAAAAAATGCAAAAAAATGCAAAAAAAATGCAAAAAAAAATGCAAAAAAATGCAAAAAAAATGCAAAAAAATGCAAAAAAAATGCAAAAAAAATGCAAAAAAATGCAAAAAAAAATGCAAAAAAAAATGCAAAAAAAAATGCAAAAATATGCAAAAAAAATTCAAAAAAAATGCAAAAAAAATGCAAAAAAAATGCAAAAAAAATGCAAAAAAATGCAAAAAAAATGCAAATAAAAATGCAAAAAAATGCAAAAAAAATGCAAAAAAAAATGCAAAAAAAATGCAAAAAAAAATGCAAAAATATGCAAAAAAAATTCAAAAAAAATGCAAAAAAAATGCAAAAAAAATGCAAAAAAAATGCAAAAAAATGCAAAAAAAATGCAAATAAAAATGCAAAAAAATGCAAAAAAAATGCAAAAAAAAATGCAAAAAAAAAATGCAAAAAAATGCAAAAAAATGCAAAAAAAAATGCAAAAAAAAAATGCAAAAAAATGCAAAAAAAATGCAAAAAAAATGCAAAAAAAAATGCAAAAAAAATGCAAAAAAAATGCAAAAAAAATGCAAAAAAAATCCAAAAAAATGCAAAAAAAAATGCAAAAAAAATGCAAAAAAAATGCAAAAAAAATGCAAAAAAAATGCAAAAAAAATGCAAAAAAATGCAAAAAAAATGCAAAAAAAATGCAAAAAAATGCAAAAAAAAAATGCAAAAAAAATAAAAAAAAAAAATGCAAAAATATGCAAAAAAAATTCAAAAAAAATGCAAAAAAAATGCAAAAAAAATGCAAAAAAAAATGCAAAAAAAATGCAAAAAAAATGCAAATAAAAATGCAAAAAAATGCAAAAAAATGCAAAAAAAATGCAAAAAAAATGCAAAAAAAAATGCAAAAAAAATGCAAAAAAATGCAAAAAAAATGCAAAAAAAATGCAAAAAAAAATGCAAAAAAAATGCAAAAATATGCAAAAAAAATTAAAAAAAAATGCAAAAAAAAAGGCAAAAAAAATGCAAAAAAAAATGCAAAAAAATGCAAAAAAATGCAAATAAAAATGCAAAAAAATGCAAAAAAAAATGCAAAAAAAATGCAAAAAAAAAATGCAAAAATATGCAAAAAAAATTCAAAAAAATGCAAAAAAAGTGCAAAAAAATGCAAAAAAAATGCAAAAAAAAATGCAAAAAAAATGCAAAAAAAATGCAAAAAAAATGCAAAAAAAAATGCAAAAAAAATGCAAAAAAATGCAAAAAAATGCAAAAAAAATCCCAAAAAAATGCAAAAAAAATGCAAAAAAATGCAAAAAAAATGCAAAAAAAAATGCAAAAAAATGCAAAAAAAAAATGCAAAAAAAATGCAAAAAAAAATGCAAAAATATGCAAAAAAAATTCAAAAAAAATGCAAAAAAAATGCAAAAAAAAATGCAAAAAAAATGCAAAAAAATGCAAAAAAAATGCAAAAAAAATGCAAAAAAAATGCAAAAAAATGCAAAAAAAATGCAAAAAAAAATGCAAAAAAAATGCAAAAAAATGCAAAAAAAATGCAAAAAAAATGCAAAAAAAATGCAAAAAAAATGCAAAAAATGCAAAAAAAATGCAAAAAAAATGCAAAAAAAAATGCAAAAAAAAATGCAAAAAAATGCAAAAAAAATGCAAAAAAAATGCAAAAAAAAAATGCAAAAATATGCAAAAAAAATTCAAAAAAAATGCAAAAAAAATGCAAAAAAAAATGCAAAAAAAATGCAAAAAAATGCAAAAAAAATGCAAATAAAAATGCAAAAAAATGCAAAAAAAATGCAAAAAAATGCAAAAAAAATGCAAAAAAAATGCAAAAAAAATGCAAAAAAAATGCAAAAAAATGCAAAAAAAATGCAAAAAAAAATGCAAAAAAAAATGCAAAAAAATGCAAAAAAAAATGCAAAAAAAATGCAAAAAAAAATGCAAAAATATGCAAAAAAAAATGCAAATAAAAATGCAAAAAAAATGCAAAAAAAAATGCAAAAAAATGCAAAAAAAATGCAAAAAAAATGCAAAAAAATGCAAAAAAATGCAAAAAAAAATGCAAAAAAATGCAAAAAAAATGCAAAAAAAAATGCAAATAAAAATGCAAAAAAATGCAAAAAAAAATGCAAAAAAATGCAAAAAAAATGCAAAAAAAATGCAAAAAAATGCAAAAAAATGCAAAAAAAAATGCAAAAAAAATGCAAAAAAAATGCAAAAAAATGCAAAAAAAATGCAAAAAAAATGCAAAAAAAATGCAAAAAAATGCAAAAAAAATGCAAAAAAAAATGCAAAAAAATGCAAAAAAAATGCAAAAAAAATGCAAAAAAAAATGCAAAAATATGCAAAAAAAAATGCAAAAAAATGCAAAAAAAATGCAAAAAAATGCAAAAAAAATGCAAATAAAAATGCAAAAAAATGCAAAAAAAATGCAAAAAAAAATGCAAAAAAAAAATGCAAAAAAATGCAAAAAAATGCAAAAAAAAATGCAAAAAAAAATGCAAAAAAATGCAAAAAAAATGCAAAAAAAATGCAAAAAAAATGCAAAAAAATGCAAAAAAAATGCAAAAAAAATGCAAAAAAAAATCCAAAAAAAATGCAAAAAAAAATGCAAAAAAAATGCAAAAAAAATGCAAAAAAAATGCAAAAAAAATGCAAAAAAAATGCAAAAAAATGCAAAAAAAATGCAAAAAAAATGCAAAAAAATGCAAAAAAAAAATGCAAAAAAAATAAAAAAAAAAAATGCAAAAATATGCAAAAAAAATTCAAAAAAAATGCAAAAAAAATGCAAAAAAAATGCAAAAAAAAATGCAAAAAAAATGCAAAAAAAATGCAAATAAAAATGCAAAAAATGCAAAAAAATGCAAAAAAAATGCAAAAAAAATGCAAAAAAAAATGCAAAAAAAATGCAAAAAAATGCAAAAAAAATGCAAAAAAAATGCAAAAAAAAATGCAAAAAAAATGCAAAAATATGCAAAAAAAATTAAAAAAAAAATGCAAAAAAAAAGGCAAAAAAAATGCAAAAAAAAATGCAAAAAAATGCAAAAAAATGCAAATAAAAATGCAAAAAAATGCAAAAAAAAATGCAA
>JAKRKW010000359.1:10000-20000 GCA_023566125.1 Zingel zingel
TTTGCGTTTTTTTTGCATTTTTTTGCATTTTTTTTGCTTTTTTTTGCATTTTTTTGCATTTTTTTGCATTTTTTGCATTTTTTTTGCATTTTTTGTGGGTTTTTTTGCATTTTTTTGCATTTTTTTTGCATTTTTTTGCATTTTTTTGCATTTTTTGCATTTTTTTTGCATTTTTTGTGGGTTTTTTTGCATTTTTTTGCATTTTTTTTGCATTTTTTTTTCTTTTTTTTTGCATTTTTTGTGGGTTTTTTTTGCATTTTTTGTTTTTTTGCATTTTTTTTGCATTTTTTGTGTGTTTTTTTTGCATTTTTTTTGCATTTTTTGTGGGTTTTTTGCATTTTTTTTTCATTTTTTTGCATTTTTTTTTGCATTTTTGTGTGTTTTTTTTGCATTTTTTTTGCATTTTTTTTGCATTTTTTTTGTTTTTTTTGCATTTTTTTTGCATTTTTTTTGCATTTTTTTTGCATTTTTGTGCTTTTTTTGCATTTTTTGTGGGGTTTTTTTTACATTTTTTTGTGGGGGTTTTTTCCATTTTTTTTGCATTTTTTTTGCTTTTTTTGCATTTTTTTGCATTTTTTTTGCATTTTTTTTGCATTTTTTTTGTTTTTTTTGCATTTTTTTTGCATTTTTTTTGCTTTTTTTTTGCATTTTTTTGGGTGTTTTTGCATTTTTTTGCATTTTTTTTTGTATTTTTTGTGTGTTTTTTGCATTTTTTTTGCATTTTTTGTGGGTTTTTTTTGCATTTTTTTTGCATTTTTGTGTTTTTTTTGTTTTTTTTTTGCATTTTTTTGCATTTTTTTTGCATTTTTTTTTGCATTTTTTGTGGGTTTTTTTGCATTTTTTTGTGTTTTTTTTTACATTTTTTGTGGGTTTTTTTTCCATTTTTTTTTGCATTTTTTTTGCTTTTTTTGCATTTTTTTGCATTTTTTTTGCATTTTTTTTTGCATTTTTTTTGCGTTTTTTTGCATTTTTTTGCATTTTTTTGCATTTTTGTGCTTTTTTTTGCATTTTTTGTGTTTTTTTTTGCATTTTTTGCGTTTTTTTGCATTTTTTTTGCATTTTTTTTGCATTTTTTTTGCTTTTTTTTTGCATTTTTTGTGGGGTTTTTTTGCATTTTTTGTGTTTTTTTGCATTTTTTTTGCATTTTTTTTCGTGTTTTTTTTGCATTTTTTTGCATTTTTGTGGGGTTTTTTCATTTTTTTTTCATTTTTTTGCATTTTTTTTGCATTTTTTTTTGCATTTTTTTGCATTTTTTTTGCATTTTTTTTGCATTTTTGTGCTTTTTTTGCATTTTTTGTGGGTTTTTTTTGCATTTTTTTTGTGTTTTTTTTTTGACATTTTTTTGTGGGGGTTTTTTCCATTTTTTTGCATTTTTTTTTGCTTTTTTTGCATTTTTTTTGTTTTTTTTGCATTTTTTTGCATTTTTTTTGCTTTTTTTTGCATTTTTTTGGGTGTTTTTGCATTTTTTTGCATTTTTTTTGCATTTTTTTTTTGCATTTTTTTGCATTTTTTTTTGCATTTTTTTGCATTTTTTGTGGGTTTTTTTGCATTTTTTGTGTTTTTTTGCATTTTTTGTGGGTTTTTTTTTGCATTTTTTTGTGTTTTTATCGCATTTTTTTGCATTTTTGTGCTTTTTTTTTGCATTTTTTGCATTTTTTGCGTTTTTTTGCATTTTTTTGCATTTTTTTTGCATTTTTTTGCATTTTTTGCATTTTTTTTGTTTTTTTTGCATTTTTTTTGCATTTTTTTTGCTTTTTTTTTTGCATTTTTTTGGGTGTTTTTGCATTTTTTTGCATTTTTTTTGCATTTTTTTTTGCATTTTTTTGCATTTTTTTGCATTTTTTTTGCATTTTTTTTGCATTTTTTGTGGGGTTTTTTGCATTTTTTGTGTTTTTTTGCATTTTTTTGCATTTTTTTTGCATTTTTTTGCATTGTTGTGCTTTTTTTTGCATTTTTTGCGTTTTTTTGCATTTTTTTGCATTTTTTTTGCATTTTTTTGCATTTTTGTGCTTTTTTTTGCATTTTTTGTGGGGTTTTTTGCATTTTTTTGTGTTTTTTTTTTACATTTTTTGTGGGGTTTTTTTCCATTTTTTTTGCATTTTTTTTGCTTTTTTTGCGTTTTTTTTGCATTTTTTTTGCTTTTTTTTTTGCATTTTTTGTGGGTTTTTTTTGCATTTTTTTGCATTTTTTTTGCATTTTTTTGCATTTTTTTGCATTTTTTTTGCATTTTTTTGCATTTTTTTGCATTTTTTGTGGGTTTTTTTGCATTTTTTTGCATTTTTTTTGCATTTTTTTTTCGTTTTTTTTGCATTTTTTGTGGGTTTTTTTTGCATTTTTTGTGTTTTTTTGCATTTTTTTGCATTTTTTTTGTGTTTTTTTTGCATTTTTTTGCATTTTTTGTGGGTTTTTTGCATTTTTTTTGCATTTTTTTGCATTTTTTTTTGCATTTTTTTGTGTTTTTTTTGCATTTTTTTTGCATTTTTTTTGCATTTTTTTTTGCATTTTTTTTTGCATTTTTTTTGCATTTTTTTTGCATTTTTGTGCTTTTTTTGCATTTTTTGTGGGTTTTTTTGCATTTTTTTTGTGTTTTTTTTTTTACATTTTTTTGTGGGGGTTTTTTCCATTTTTTTTGCATTTTTTTTGCTTTTTTTGCATTTTTTTGCATTTTTTTTGCATTTTTTTTGCATTTTTTGTTTTTTTTGCATTTTTTTTGCATTTTTTTTGCATTTTTTTTGCATTTTTTTGCATTTTTTTGCATTTTTGTGCTTTTTTTTTGCATTTTTTGTGTTTTTTTTTGCATTTTTTGCGTTTTTTGTGGGGTTTTTTTGCATTTTTTGTGTTTTTTTGCATTTTTTTTGCATTTTTTTTCGTGTTTTTTTTGCATTTTTTTGCATTTTTGTGGGGTTTTTTCATTTTTTTTTCATTTTTTTGCATTTTTTTTGCATTTTTTTTTGCATTTTTTTGCATTTTTTTTGCATTTTTTTTGCATTTTTGTGCTTTTTTTGCATTTTTTGTGGGTTTTTTTTGCATTTTTTTTGTGTTTTTTTTTTTACATTTTTTTGTGGGGGTTTTTTCCATTTTTTTTGCATTTTTTTTGCTTTTTTTGCATTTTTTTTGCATTTTTTTTGTTTTTTTTGCATTTTTTTGCATTTTTTTTGCTTTTTTTTGCATTTTTGTGTTTTTTTTGTTTTTTTTTGCATTTTTTTGCATTTTTTTTGCATTTTTTTTTGCATTTTTTGTGGGTTTTTTTGCATTTTTTGTGTTTTTTTTTTACATTTTTTGTGGGTTTTTTTTCCATTTTTTTTTGCATTTTTTTTGCTTTTTTTGCATTTTTTTGCATTTTTTTTGCATTTTTTTTGCATTTTTTTTGCGTTTTTTTTGCATTTTTTGGCATTTTTTTGCATTTTTGTGCTTTTTTTTGCATTTTTTGTGTTTTTTTTTGCATTTTTTGCGTTTTTTTGCATTTTTTTTTGCATTTTTTTTGCATTTTTTTTGCTTTTTTTTTGCATTTTTTGTGGGGTTTTTTTGCATTTTTTGTGTTTTTTTGCATTTTTTTTGCATTTTTTTTCGTGTTTTTTTTGCATTTTTTTGCATTTTTGTGGGGTTTTTTCATTTTTTTTTCATTTTTTTGCATTTTTTTTGCATTTTTTTTTGCATTTTTTTGCATTTTTTTTGCATTTTTTTTGCATTTTTGTGCTTTTTTTGCATTTTTTGTGGGTTTTTTTTGCATTTTTTTGTGTTTTTTTTTTGACATTTTTTTGTGGGGGTTTTTTCCATTTTTTTGCATTTTTTTTGCTTTTTTTGCATTTTTTTTGCATTTTTTTTGTTTTTTTTGCATTTTTTTGCATTTTTTTTGCTTTTTTTTGCATTTTTTTGGGTGTTTTTGCATTTTTTTGCATTTTTTTTGCATTTTTTTTTTGCATTTTTTTGCATTTTTTTTTGCATTTTTTTGCATTTTTTGTGGGTTTTTTTGCATTTTTTTGCATTTTTTGTGTTTTTTTGCATTTTTTGTGGGTTTTTTTGCATTTTTTTGTGTTTTTATCGCATTTTTTTGCATTTTTGTGCTTTTTTTTTGCATTTTTTGCATTTTTTGCGTTTTTTTGCATTTTTTTTGCATTTTTTTGCATTTTTTGCATTTTTTTTGTTTTTTTTGCATTTTTTTTGCATTTTTTTTGCTTTTTTTTTTGCATTTTTTTGGGTGTTTTTGCATTTTTTTGCATTTTTTTTGCATTTTTTTTTGCATTTTTTTGCATTTTTTTGCATTTTTTTTGCATTTTTTTTGCATTTTTTGTGGGGTTTTTTGCATTTTTTTGCATTTTTTGTGTTTTTTTGCATTTTTTTGCATTTTTTTTGCATTTTTTTGCATTGTTGTGCTTTTTTTTGCATTTTTTGCGTTTTTTTGCATTTTTTTGCATTTTTTTTGCATTTTTTTTTGCATTTTTTTGCATTTTTGTGCTTTTTTTTGCATTTTTTGTGGGGTTTTTTGCATTTTTTTGTGTTTTTTTTTTACATTTTTTGTGGGGTTTTTTTCCATTTTTTTTGCATTTTTTTTGCTTTTTTTGCGTTTTTTTTGCATTTTTTTGCATTTTTTTTGCTTTTTTTTTTGCATTTTTTGTGGGTTTTTTTTGCATTTTTTTGCATTTTTTTTGCATTTTTTTGCATTTTTTTGCATTTTTTTTGCATTTTTTTGCATTTTTTTGCATTTTTTGTGGGTTTTTTTGCATTTTTTTGCATTTTTTTTGCATTTTTTTTTCTTTTTTTTGCATTTTTTGTGGGTTTTTTTTGCATTTTTTGTGTTTTTTTGCATTTTTTTTGCATTTTTTTTGTGTTTTTTTTGCATTTTTTTGCATTTTTTGTGGGTTTTTTGCATTTTTTTTGCATTTTTTTGCATTTTTTTTTGCATTTTTTTGTGTTTTTTTTGCATTTTTTTTGCATTTTTTTTGCATTTTTTTTTGCATTTTTTTTTGCATTTTTTTTGCATTTTTTTTGCATTTTTGTGCTTTTTTTGCATTTTTTGTGGGTTTTTTTGCATTTTTTTGTGTTTTTTTTTTTACATTTTTTTGTGGGGGTTTTTTCCATTTTTTTTGCATTTTTTTTGCTTTTTTTGCATTTTTTTGCATTTTTTTTGCATTTTTTTTGCATTTTTTGTTTTTTTTGCATTTTTTTTGCATTTTTTTTGCATTTTTTTTGCATTTTTTTGCATTTTTTTGCATTTTTGTGCTTTTTTTTTGCATTTTTTGTGTTTTTTTTTGCATTTTTTGCGTTTTTTTGCATTTTTTTTGCATTTTTTTTGCATTTTTTTTGCTTTTTTTTTGCATTTTTTGTGGGGTTTTTTTGCATTTTTTGTGTTTTTTTGCATTTTTTTTGCATTTTTTTTCGTGTTTTTTTTGCATTTTTTTGCATTTTTGTGGGGTTTTTTCATTTTTTTTTCATTTTTTTGCATTTTTTTTGCATTTTTTTTTGCATTTTTTTGCATTTTTTTTGCATTTTTTTTGCATTTTTGTGCTTTTTTTGCATTTTTTGTGGGTTTTTTTTGCATTTTTTTTGTGTTTTTTTTTTTACATTTTTTTGTGGGGGTTTTTTCCATTTTTTTGCATTTTTTTTGCTTTTTTTGCATTTTTTTTGCATTTTTTTTGTTTTTTTTGCATTTTTTTGCATTTTTTTTGCTTTTTTTTGCATTTTTTTGGGTGTTTTTGCATTTTTTTGCATTTTTTTTGCATTTTTTTTTTGCATTTTTTTGCATTTTTTTTTGCATTTTTTTGCATTTTTTGTGGTTTTTTTTGCATTTTTTTGCATTTTTTGTGTTTTTTTGCATTTTTTGTGGGTTTTTTTGCATTTTTTTGTGTTTTTATCGCATTTTTTTGCATTTTTGTGCTTTTTTTTTGCATTTTTTGCATTTTTTGCGTTTTTTTGCATTTTTTTGCATTTTTTTTGCATTTTTTTTGCATTTTTTGCATTTTTTTTGTTTTTTTTGCATTTTTTTTGCATTTTTTTTGCTTTTTTTTTGCATTTTTTTGGGTGTTTTTGCATTTTTTTGCATTTTTTTTGCATTTTTTTGCATTTTTTTTGCATTTTTTTTGCATTTTTTGTGGGGTTTTTTGCATTTTTTTGCATTTTTTGTGTTTTTTTGCATTTTTTTGCATTTTTTTTGCATTTTTTTGCATTGTTGTGCTTTTTTTTGCATTTTTTGCGTTTTTTTGCATTTTTTTGCATTTTTTTTGCATTTTTTTTTGCATTTTTTTGCATTTTTGTGCTTTTTTTTGCATTTTTTGTGGGGTTTTTTGCATTTTTTTGTGTTTTTTTTTTACATTTTTTGTGGGGTTTTTTTCCATTTTTTTTGCATTTTTTTTGCTTTTTTTGCGTTTTTTTTGCATTTTTTTGCATTTTTTTTGCTTTTTTTTTTGCATTTTTTGTGGGTTTTTTTGCATTTTTTTGCATTTTTTTGCATTTTTTGTGGGTTTTTTTGCATTTTTTTGCATTTTTTTTGCATTTTTTTTTCTTTTTTTTTGCATTTTTTGTGGGTTTTTTTTGCATTTTTTGTGTTTTTTTGCATTTTTTTTGCATTTTTTTTGTGTTTTTTTTTGCATTTTTTTTGCATTTTTTGTGGGTTTTTTGCATTTTTTTTGCATTTTTTGTGGGTTTTTTGCATTTTTTTTGCATTTTTTGTGGGGTTTTTTGCATTTTTTTGCATTTTTTGTGGGTTTTTTGCATTTTTTTTGCATTTTTTTGCATTTTTTTTTGCATTTTTTTGTGTTTTTTTTGCATTTTTTTTGCATTTTTTTTGCATTTTTTTTGCATTTTTTTTTGCATTTTTTTTGCATTTTTTTTGCATTTTTGTGCTTTTTTTGCATTTTTTGTGGGTTTTTTTGCATTTTTTTTGTGTTTTTTTTTTTACATTTTTTTGTGGGGGTTTTTTCCATTTTTTTTGCATTTTTTTTGCTTTTTTTGCATTTTTTTGCATTTTTTTTGCATTTTTTTTGCATTTTTTGTTTTTTTTGCATTTTTTTTGCATTTTTTTTGCATTTTTTTTGCATTTTTTTGCATTTTTTTGCATTTTTGTGCTTTTTTTTTTGCATTTTTTGTGTTTTTTTTTGCATTTTTTGCGTTTTTTTGCATTTTTTTTGCATTTTTTTTGCTTTTTTTTTGCATTTTTTGTGGGGTTTTTTTGCATTTTTTGTGTTTTTTTGCATTTTTTTTGCATTTTTTTTCGTGTTTTTTTTGCATTTTTTTGCATTTTTGTGGGGTTTTTTCATTTTTTTTTCATTTTTTTGCATTTTTTTTTGCATTTTTTTTTGCATTTTTTTGCATTTTTTTTGCATTTTTTTTGCATTTTTGTGCTTTTTTTGCATTTTTTGTGGGTTTTTTTTGCATTTTTTTTGTGTTTTTTTTTTTACATTTTTTTGTGGGGGTTTTTTCCATTTTTTTGCATTTTTTTTGCTTTTTTTGCATTTTTTTTGCATTTTTTTTGTTTTTTTTGCATTTTTTTGCATTTTTTTTGCTTTTTTTTGCATTTTTTTGGGTGTTTTTGCATTTTTTTGCATTTTTTTTGCATTTTTTTTTTGCATTTTTTTGCATTTTTTTTTGCATTTTTTTGCATTTTTTGTGGGTTTTTTTGCATTTTTTTGCATTTTTTGTGTTTTTTTGCATTTTTTGTGGGTTTTTTTGCATTTTTTTGTGTTTTTATCGCATTTTTTTGCATTTTTGTGCTTTTTTTTTTGCATTTTTTGCATTTTTTGCGTTTTTTTGCATTTTTTTGCATTTTTTTTGCATTTTTTTGCATTTTTTGCATTTTTTTTGTTTTTTTTGCATTTTTTTAGCATTTTTTTTGCTTTTTTTTTTGCATTTTTTTGGGTGTTTTTGCATTTTTTGCATTTTTTTTGCATTTTTTTTTGCATTTTTTTGCATTTTTTTGCATTTTTTTTGCATTTTTTTTGCATTTTTTGTGGGGTTTTTTGCATTTTTTTGCATTTTTTGTGTTTTTTTGCATTTTTTTGCATTTTTTTTGCATTTTTTTGCATTGTTGTGCTTTTTTTTGCATTTTTTGCGTTTTTTTGCATTTTTTTGCATTTTTTTTGCATTTTTTTTTGCATTTTTTTGCATTTTTGTGCTTTTTTTTGCATTTTTTGTGGGGTTTTTTGCATTTTTTTGTGTTTTTTTTTTACATTTTTTGTGGGGTTTTTTTCCATTTTTTTTGCATTTTTTTTGCTTTTTTTGCGTTTTTTTTGCATTTTTTTGCATTTTTTTTGCTTTTTTTTTTGCATTTTTTGTGGGTTTTTTTGCATTTTTTTGCATTTTTTTGCATTTTTTGTGGGTTTTTTTGCATTTTTTTGCATTTTTTTTGCATTTTTTTTTCTTTTTTTTTGCATTTTTTGTGGGTTTTTTTTGCATTTTTTGTGTTTTTTTGCATTTTTTTTGCATTTTTTTTGTGTTTTTTTTTGCATTTTTTTTGCATTTTTTGTGGGTTTTTTGCATTTTTTTTGCATTTTTTGTGGGTTTTTTGCATTTTTTTTGCATTTTTTGTGGGGTTTTTTGCATTTTTTTGCATTTTTTGTGTTTTTTTGCATTTTTTTGCATTTTTTTTGCATTTTTTTGCATTGTTGTGCTTTTTTTTGCATTTTTTGCGTTTTTTTGCATTTTTTTGCATTTTTTTTGCATTTTTTTTTGCATTTTTTTGCATTTTTGTGCTTTTTTTTGCATTTTTTGTGGGGTTTTTTGCATTTTTTTGTGTTTTTTTTTTACATTTTTTGTGGGGTTTTTTTCCATTTTTTTTGCATTTTTTTTGCTTTTTTTGCGTTTTTTTTGCATTTTTTTGCATTTTTTTTGCTTTTTTTTTTGCATTTTTTGTGGGTTTTTTTGCATTTTTTTGCATTTTTTTTGCATTTTTTTGCATTTTTTTGCATTTTTTTTGCATTTTTTTGCATTTTTTTGCATTTTTTGTGGGTTTTTTTGCATTTTTTTGCATTTTTTTTGCATTTTTTTTTCTTTTTTTTTGCATTTTTTGTGGGTTTTTTTTGCATTTTTTGTGTTTTTTTGCATTTTTTTTGCATTTTTTTTGTGTTTTTTTTGCATTTTTTTTGCATTTTTTGTGGGTTTTTTGCATTTTTTTTGCATTTTTTTGCATTTTTTTTTGCATTTTTTTGTGTTTTTTTTGCATTTTTTTTGCATTTTTTTTGCATTTTTTTTTGCATTTTTTTTTGCATTTTTTTTGCATTTTTGTGCTTTTTTTGCATTTTTTGTGGGTTTTTTTGCATTTTTTTTGTGTTTTTTTTTTTACATTTTTTTGTGGGGGTTTTTTCCATTTTTTTTGCATTTTTTTTGCTTTTTTTGCATTTTTTTGCATTTTTTTTGCATTTTTTTTGCATTTTTTGTTTTTTTTGCATTTTTTTTGCATTTTTTTTGCATTTTTTTTGCATTTTTGTGCTTTTTTGCATTTTTTGTGGGTTTTTTTGCATTTTTTTGCATTTTTTTGTGGTTTTTTTGCATTTTTTTTTGCATTTTTTTTGCATTTTTTTTTGCATTTTTTGTGGGTTTTTTGCATTTTTTGTGGGTTTTTTTGCATTTTTTTGCATTTTTTTGCATTTTTTTTGCATTTTTTTTGCATTTTTTGTGGGGTTTTTTGCATTTTTTTGCATTTTTTGTGTTTTTTTGCATTTTTTTGCATTTTTTTTGCATTTTTTTGCATTGTTGTGCTTTTTTTTGCATTTTTTGCGTTTTTTTGCATTTTTTTGCATTTTTTTTGCATTTTTTTTTTGCATTTTTTTGCATTTTTGTGCTTTTTTTTGCATTTTTTGTGGGGTTTTTTGCATTTTTTTGTGTTTTTTTTTTACATTTTTTGTGGGGTTTTTTTCCATTTTTTTTGCATTTTTTTTGCTTTTTTTGCGTTTTTTTTGCATTTTTTTGCATTTTTTTTGCTTTTTTTTTTTGCATTTTTTGTGGGTTTTTTTGCATTTTTTTGCATTTTTTTTGCATTTTTTTGCATTTTTTTGCATTTTTTTTGCAT
>JAKRKW010000362.1:0-31283 GCA_023566125.1 Zingel zingel
AATGCCAAAAAAAAATGCAAAAAAAAAATGCAAAAAAATGCAAAAAAAAATGCAAAAAAAAATGCAAAAAAATGCAAAAAAAAAGCAAAAAAATGCAAAAAAAGCAAAAAAAATGCAAAAAAATGCAAAAAAAATGCAGAAAAAAATGCAAAAAATGCAAAAAAAATGCAAAAAAAAATGCAAAAAAAAATGCAAAAAAAATGCAAAAAAAAATTGCAAAAAAATGCAAAAAAAGGCAAAAAAAATGCAAAAAAATGCAAAAAAAATGTAAAAAAAAATGCAAAAAAATGCAAAAAAAATGCAAAAAAAATGCAAAAAAAATGCAAAAAAAATGCAAAAAAAAAATGCAAAAAAATGCAAAAAAATGCAAAAAAAATGCAAAAAAATGCAAAAAAAATGCAAAAAAATGCAAAAAAAAATGCAAAAAAAATGCAAAAAAAAAATCCCAAAAAAATGCAAAAAAATTGCAAAAAACTGCAAAAAAAATGCAAAAAAAATGCAAAAAAAAATGCAAAAAAAATGCAAAAAAAATGCAAAAAAATGCAAAAAAATGCAAAAAAAATGCAAAAAAAAATGCAAAAAAAATGCAAAAAAAATGTAAAAAAAAAATGCAAAAAAAAATGCAAAAAAAATGCAAAAAAAATGCAAAAAAAAATGCAAAAAAATGCAAAAAAATGCAAAAAAAAATGCAAAAAAAATGCAAAAAAATGTAAAAAAAAAATGCAAAAAAAAATGCAAAAAAATGCAAAAAAAATGCAAAAAAAATGCAAAAAAAAATGCAAAAAAAATGCAAAAAAAAATGCAAAAAAATGCAAAAAAAATGGAAAAAAAATGCAAAAAAATCCAAAAAAAAATGCAAAAAAAATGCAAAAAAAATGCAAAAAAATGCAAAAAAAAATGCAAAAAAAAATGCAAAAAAATGCAAAAAAAAAGCAAAAAAAATGCAAAAAAAAATGCAAAAAAAATGCAAAAAAAAATGCAGAAAAAAATGCAAAAAAATGCAAAAAAAATGCAAAAAAAAATGCAAAAAAAATGCAAAAAAAATGTAAAAAAAAAATGCAAAAAAAATGCAAAAAAAAATGCAAAAAAAATGCAAAAAAATCCAAAAAAAATGCAAAAAAAAAATGCAAAAAAAATGCAAAAAAAATGCAAAAAAAATGCAAAAAAATGTAAAAAAAAATGCAAAAAAATGCAAAAAAATGCAAAAAAATGTAAAAAAAAATGCAAAAAAAATGCAAAAAAATGCAAAAAAAATGCAAAAAATGCAAAAAAAATGCAAAAAAATGCAAAAAAAATGCAAAAAAAATGCAAAAAAATCCCAAAAAAATGCAAAAAAAATGCAAAAAAACTGCAAAAAAAAATGCAAAAAAAATGCAAAAAAATCCAAAAAAAATGCAAAAAAAATGCAAAAAAAATGCAAAAAAATGCAAAAAAAATGCAAAAAAAATGCAAAAAAAAATGCAAAAAAAATGCAAAAAAATGCAAAAAAATGCAAAAAAAATGCAAAAAAAAATGCAAAAAAATGCAAAAAAAATGCAAAAAAAAATGCAAAAAAATCCAAAAAAATGCAAAAAAAAATGCAAAAAAAATGCAAAAAATATGCAAAAAAAAAATGCAAAAAAATCCAAAAAAAAATGCAAAAAAAAATGCAAAAAAAATGCAAAAAAAATGCAAAAAAAAATGCAAAAAAATGCAAAAAAAAAGCAAAAAAAATGCAAAAAAATGCAAAAAAAATGCAGAAAAAAATGCAAAAAAATTTAAAAAAAATGCAAAAAAAAATGCAAAAAAAAATGCAAAAAAAATGCAAAAAAAATTGCAAAAAAATGCAAAAAAAGGCAAAAAAAATGCAAAAAAATGCAAAAAAAAATGTAAAAAAAAAATGCAAAAAAATGCAAAAAAAATGCAAAAAAAATGCAAAAAAAAAATGCAAAAAAAATGCAAAAAAAAAATGCAAAAAAATGCAAAAAAATGCAAAAAAAATGCAAAAAAATGCAAAAAAAATGCAAAAAAATGCAAAAAAAATGCAAAAAAAAATGCAAAAAAATCCCAAAAAAATGCAAAAAATTGCAAAAAACTGCAAAAAAAAATGCAAAAAAATGCAAAAAAAAATGCAAAAAAATGCAAAAAAATGCAAAAAAAATGCAAAAAAAAATGCAAAAAAATCCAAAAAAAATGCAAAAAAAATGCAAAAAAAATGCAAAAAAAATGCAAAAAAATGCAAAAAAATGCAAAAAAAATGCAAAAAAAAATGCAAAAAAAATGCAAAAAAATGTAAAAAAAAATGCAAAAAAAATGCAAAAAAATGCAAAAAAAATGCAAAAAAAATGCAAAAAAATCCAAAAAAATGCAAAAAAATGCAAAAAAATCCAAAAAAAATGCAAAAAAAAAAATGCAAAAAAAATGCAAAAAAAAATGCAAAAAAATGCAAAAAAAATGCAAAAAAAATGCAAAAAAAAATGCAAAAAAAATGCAAAAAAAATGCAAAAAAATGCAAAAAAAATGCAAAAAAAATGCAAAAAAATGCAAAAAAAATGCAAAAAAAAATGCAAAAAAAATGCAAAAAAAAAGCAAAAAAAATGCAAAAAAATGCAAAAAAAATGCAGAAAAAAATGCAAAAAAAATGCAAAAAAAATGCAAAAAAAAATGCAAAAAAAAATGCAAAAAAATGCAAAAAAAATTGCAAAAAAATGCAAAAAAGGCAAAAAAAATGCAAAAAAATGCAAAAAAAATGTAAAAAAAAATGCAAAAAAATGCAAAAAAAATGCAAAAAAAAATGCAAAAAAAAATGCAAAAAAAATGCAAAAAAAAATGCAAAAAAATGCAAAAAAAATGCAAAAAAAATGCAAAAAAATGCAAAAAAAATGCAAAAAAATGCAAAAAAAAATGCAAAAAAAATGCAAAAAAATCCCAAAAAAATGCAAAAAAATTGCAAAAAACTGCAAAAAAAATGCAAAAAAAATGCAAAAAAAAATGCAAAAAAAATGCAAAAAAAATGCAAAAAAAATGCAAAAAAATGCAAAAAAAATGCAAAAAAAAATGCAAAAAAAATGCAAAAAAATGTAAAAAAAAAATGCAAAAAAAAATGCAAAAAAATGCAAAAAAAAATGCAAAAAAAAATGCAAAAAAATGCAAAAAAAATGCAAAAAAAAATGCAAAAAAAATGCAAAAAAATGTAAAAAAAAATGCAAAAAAAAATGCAAAAAAATGCAAAAAAAATGCAAAAAAAATGCAAAAAAATCCAAAAAAAAAAGCAAAAAAAATGCAAAAAAAAATGCAAAAAAATCCAAAAAAAAATGCAAAAAAAATGCAAAAAAAAATGCAAAAAAAATGCAAAAAAAAATGCAAAAAAATGCAAAAAAAATGCAAAAAAAAATGCAAAAAAATGCAAAAAAAATGCAAAAAAATGCAAAAAAAATGCAAAAAAATGTAAAAAAAATGCAAAAAAATGCAAAAAAAAATGCAAAAAATGCAAAAAAAATGCAAAAAAAAATGCAAAAAAATGCAAAAAAAATGCAAAAAAAAATGCAAAAAAATCCAAAAAAAATGCAAAAAAAAATGCAAAAAAATCCAAAAAAAATGCTAAAAAAATGCAAAAAAAATACAAAAAAAATGCAAAAAAATGCAAAAAAAATGCAAAAAAATGTAAAAAAAAAATGCAAAAAAAAATGCAAAAAAAAATGCAAAAAAATGCAAAAAAAAATGCAAAAAAAATGCAAAAAAAAAGCAAAAAAAAATGCAAAAAAAATGCAAAAAAAATGCAAAAAAAATGCAAAAAAAATGCAAAAAAATGCAAAAAAAATGCAAAAAAAAATGCAAAAAAAAATGCAAAAAAAATGCAAAAAAATGTAAAAAAAAATGCAAAAAAAATGCAAAAAAATGCAAAAAAAAATGCAAAAAAAAAAAAAAAAATGCAAAAAAAATGCAAAAAAAATGCAAAAAAAAATGCAAAAAAAATGCAAAAAAAATGCAAAAAAATGCAAAAAAAAATGCAAAAAAAAATGCAAAAAAATGCAAAAAAAATGCAAAAAAAAATGCAAAAAATCCAAAAAAAATGCTAAAAAAATGCAAAAAAAATGCAAAAAAAATGCAAAAAAAATGCAAAAAAATGCAAAAAAAATGCAAAAAAATGCAAAAAAAATGCAAAAAAAAATGCAAAAAAATGCAAAAAAAATATGCAAAAAAAATGCAAAAAAATGTAAAAAAAAATGCAAAAAAAATGCAAAAAAAAATGCAAAAAAAATGCAAAAAAATCCAAAAAAAATGCAAAAAAAAATGCAAAAAAATCCAAAAAAAAATGCTAAAAAAATGCAAAAAAAATGCAAAAAAAATGCAAAAAAAATGCAAAAAAATGCAAAAAAATGTAAAAAAAAAATGCAAAAAAAATGCAAAAAAAATGCAAAAAAATGCAAAAAAAATGCAAAAAAAATGCAAAAAAAAATGCAAAAAAAAAATGCAAAAAAATGCAAAAAAAATGCAAAAAAATGTAAAAAAAAATGCAAAAAAAATGCAAAAAAAAATGCAAAAAAATGCAAAAAAAATGCAAAAAAAAATGCAAAAAAAATGCAAAAAAAATGCAAAAAAAATGCAAAAAAAATGCAAAAAAAATGCAAAAAAAATGCAAAAAAAAATGCAAAAAAAATGCAAAAAAAATGCAAAAAAAATGCAAAAAAATGCAAAAAAAATGCAAAAAAAAATGCAAAAAAATGCAAAAAAAATGCAAAAAAAATGCAAAAAAAATGCAAAAAAAATGCAAAAAAAATGCAAAAAATGTAAAAAAAATGCAAAAAAAAATGCAAAAAAATGCAAAAAAAATGCAAAAAAAATGCAAAAAAATCCAAAAAAAAATGCAAAAAAAATGCAAAAAAAATGCAAAAAAATGCAAAAAAAATGCAAAAAAATGCAAAAAAAATGCAAAAAAAAATGCAAAAAAATGCAAAAAAAATGCAAAAAAAAATGCAAAAAAATGCAAAAAAAAATGCAAAAAAAAATGCAAAAAAAATGCAAAAAAAATGCAAAAAAATGCAAAAAAAATGCAAAAAAAAATGCAAAAAAATGCAAAAAAAATGCAAAAAAAAATGCAAAAAAATGCCAAAAAAAATGCAAAAAAAATGCAAAAAAAATGCAAAAAAATGCAAAAAAAAATGCAAAAAAAATGCAAAAAAATGCAAAAAAAAATGCAAAAAAAATGCAAAAAAAATGCAAAAAAAATGCAAAAAAAAATGCAAAAAAAAATGCAAAAAAAATGCAAAAAAATCCAAAAAAAATGCAAAAAAAAATGCAAAAAAATCCAAAAAAAAATGCTAAAAAAATGCAAAAAAAAATGCAAAAAAAATGCAAAAAAAATGCAAAAAAAATGCAAAAAAATGTAAAAAAAAATGCAAAAAAATGCAAAAAAAAATGCAAAAAAATGCAAAAAAAATGCAAAAAAAAATGCAAAAAAATGCAAAAAAAATGCAAAAAAATGCAAAAAAATGCAAAAAAAAAATGCAAAAAAAAATGCAAAAAAAATGCAAAAAAAATGCAAAAAAAAATGCAAAAAAAATGCAAAAATGCAAAAATTGCAAAAAAAAATGCAAAAAAAAAATGCAAAAAAATGCAAAAAAAATGCAAAAAAAAATGCAAAAAAATGCCAAAAAAAATGCAAAAAAAATGCAAAAAAAATGCAAAAAAAATGCAAAAAAAAATGCAAAAAAAATGCAAAAAAAAATGCAAAAAAAATGCAAAAAAAATGCAAAAAAATGCAAAAAAAAATGCAAAAAAAAATGCAAAAAAAATGCAAAAAAAAATGCAAAAAAAATGCAAAAAAAATGCAAAAAAAATGCAAAAAAAATGCAAAAAAAAATGCAAAAAAAATGCAAAAAAATCAAAAAAAATGCAAAAAAAAATGCAAAAAAATCCAAAAAAAAATGCTAAAAAAATGCAAAAAAAAATGCAAAAAAAATGCAAAAAAAATGCAAAAAAAATGCAAAAAAATGTAAAAAAAAATGCAAAAAAATGCAAAAAAAAATGCAAAAAAATGCAAAAAAAAATGCAAAAAAAAATGCAAAAAAAAATGCAAAAAAAATGCAAAAAAAATGCAAAAAAAAATGCAAAAAAAATGCAAAAAAAAATGCAAAAAAATGTAAAAAAAAATGCAAAATAAAATGCAAAAAAATGCAAAAAAAATATGCAAAAAAAATGCAAAAAAAATGTAAAAAAAATGCAAAAAAAATGCAAAAAAAAATGCAAAAAAATGCAAAAAAAATGCAAAAAAAATGCAAAAAAATGCAAAAAAAATGCAAAATAAAATGCAAAAAAATGCAAAAAAAATATGCAAAAAAAAATGCAAAAAAATGTAAAAAAAAATGCAAAAAAAATGCAAAAAAAAATGCAAAAAAATGCAAAAAAAAATGCAAAAAAAAATGCAAAAAAATGCAAAAAAAATGCAAAAAAATGCAAAAAAAATGCAAAAAAAAATGCAAAAAAAATGCAAAAAAAAATGCAAAAAAATGCAAAAAAAATGCAAAAAAATGTAAAAAAAAATGCAAAAAAATGCAAAAAAAAATGCAAAAAAATGCAAAAAAAATGCAAAAAAAAATGCAAAAAAAAATGCAAAAAAAATGCAAAAAAAATGCAAAAAAAAATGCAAAAAAAATGCAAAAAAAAATGCAAAAAAATGCAAAAAAAATGCAAAATAAAATGCAAAAAAATGCAAAAAAAATATGCAAAAAAATGCAAAAAAATGTAAAAAAAAATGCAAAAAAAATGCAAAAAAAAATGCAAAAAAAATGCAAAAAAAATGCAAAAAAAAATGCAAAAAAAATGCAAAAAAAAATGCAAAAAAAATGCAAAAAAAATGCAAAAAAAAATGCAAAAAAAATGCAAAAAAAAATGCAAAAAAAATGCAAAAAAAATGCAAAAAAAAATGCAAAAAAAATGCAAAAAAATGCAAAAAAAAATGCAAAAAAATGCAAAAAAAATGCAAAAAAAATGCAAAAAAAATGCAAAAAAAAATGCAAAAAAATGTAAAAAAAAATGCAAAAAAAAATGCAAAAAAATGCAAAAAAAATGCAAAAAAAAATGCAAAAAAAATGCAAAAAAAATGCAAAAAAAATGCAAAAAAAAATGCAAAAAAAAATGCAAAAAAATGCAAAAAAAATGCAAAAAAAAATGCAAAAAAAATCCAAAAAAAATGCAAAAAAATGCAAAAAAAATGCAAAAAAAATGCAAAAAAAAATGCAAAAAAATGCAAAAAAAATGCAAAAAAAAATGCAAAAAAAAATGCAAAAAAAATGCAAAAAAAATGCAAAAAAATCCAAAAAAAAATGCAAAAAAAAATGCAAAAAAATGCAAAAAAAATGCAAAAAAAAATGCAAAAAAAATGCAAAAAAAAATGCAAAAAAATGCAAAAAAAATGCAAAAAAAAATGCAAAAAAAATGCAAAAAAATCCAAAAAAAATGCAAAAAAAAATGCAAAAAAATCCCAAAAAAAATGCAAAAAAAATGCAAAAAAAAATGCAAAAAAAATGCAAAAAAAAATGCAAAAAAATGCAAAAAAAATGCAAAAAAAATGCAAAAAAATGCAAAAAAAATGCAAAAAAAAATGCAAAAAAAATGCAAAAAAATGTAAAAAAAAATGCAAAAAAAATGCAAAAAAAAATGCAAAAAAATGCAAAAAAAATGCAAAAAAAATGCAAAAAAAATGCAAAAAAAATATGCAAAAAAAATGCAAAAAAATGTAAAAAAAAATGCAAAAAAAATGCAAAAAAAAATGCAAAAAAAATGCAAAAAAAATGCAAAAAAAATGCAAAAAAAATGCAAAAAAAATGCAAAAAAAAATGCAAAAAAAATGCAAAAAAAATGCAAAAAAATGCAAAAAAAAATGCAAAAAAAATGCAAAAAAAAATGCAAAAAATGCAAAAAAAATGCAAAAAAAAATGCAAAAAAAATGCAAAAAAAATGCAAAAAAAATGCAAAAAAATGCAAAAAAAATGCAAAAAAAAATACAAAAAAATGCAAAAAAAATGCAAAAAAAAAATGCAAAAAAAAATGCAAAAAAATGTAAAAAAAAATGCAAAAAAATGCAAAAAAATGTAAAAAAAAATGCAAAAAAAAATGCAAAAAAATGCAAAAAAAATGCAAAAAAAAATGCAAAAAAATGCAAAAAAAAATGCAAAAAAAATGCAAAAAAAATGCAAAAAAAATGCAAAAAAAATGCAAAAAAATGCAAAAAAAATGCAAAAAAAAATGCAAAAAAATCCAAAAAAAATGCAAAAAAAATGCAAAAAAAATGCAAAAAAATGCAAAAAAGAAAAATGCAAAAAAATGCAAAAAATGCAAAAAATGCAAAAAAATGCAAAAAAAAATGCAAAAAAATGTAAAAAAAAATGCAAAAAAAATGCAAAAAAAAATGCAAAAAAATGCAAAAAAAATGCAAAAAAAATGCAAAAAAATGCAAAAAAAAATGCAAAAAAAATGCAAAAAAAATGCAAAAAAAATGCAAAAAAAATGCAAAAAAAAATGCAAAAAAAATGCAAAAAAAAATGCAAAAAAATGCAAAAAAATGCAAAAAAAATGCAAAAAAAATGCAAAAAAAATGTAAAAAAAATGCAAAAAAATGCAAAAAAAAATGCAAAAAAATGCAAAAAAAAATGCAAAAAAATGCAAAAAAAATGCAAAAAAAATGCAAAAAAAAATGCAAAAAAATGCAAAAAAAAATGCAAAAAAAATGCAAAAAAAAATGCAAAAAAATGCAAAAAAAATGCAAAAAAAAATGCAAAAAAATGCAAAAAAAAATATGCAAAAAAAATGCAAAAAAATGTAAAAAAAAATGCAAAAAAATGCAAAAAAAAATGCAAAAAAATGCAAAAAAAAATGCAAAAAAAATGCAAAAAAAATGCAAAAAAAATGCAAAAAAAAATGCAAAAAAAATGCAAAAAAAAATGCAAAAAAATGTAAAAAAAAATGCAAAAAAATGCAAAAAAAATGCAAAAAAATGCAAAAAAATGCAAAAAAAAATGCAAAAAAATGCAAAAAAATGCAAAAAAATGTAAAAAAAAATGCAAAAAAATGCAAAAAAAAATGCAAAAAAATGCAAAAAAAAATGCAAAAAAAATGCAAAAAAAATGCAAAAAAAATGCAAAAAAAATGCAAAAAAAAATGCAAAAAAAATGCAAAAAAAAATGCAAAAAAAAATGCAAAAAAATGCAAAAAAAATGCAAAAAAAATGCAAAAAAATGCAAAAAAAAATATGCAAAAAAAATGCAAAAAAATGTAAAAAAAAATGCAAAAAAAATGCAAAAAAAAATGCAAAAAAATGCAAAAAAAATGCAAAAAAAAATGCAAAAAAATGCAAAAAAAATGCAAAAAAAATGCAAAAAAAATGCAAAAAAAATGCAAAAAAATGCAAAAAAAAAATGCAAAAAAAATGCAAAAAAAATGTAAAAAAAAATGCAAAAAAATGCAAAAAAATGTAAAAAAAAATGCAAAAAAAATGCAAAAAAATGCAAAAAAAATGCAAAAAAAAGAAAAAATGCAAAAAAAATGCAAAAAAAATGCAAAAAAAATGCAAAAAAAAATGCAAAAAAAATGCAAAAAAAATGCAAAAAAATGCAAAAAAAATGCAAAAAAAAATGCAAAAAAATCCAAAAAAAATGCAAAAAAAATGCAAAAAAAATGCAAAAAAAATGCAAAAAAAATGCAAAAAATGCAAAAAAATGCAAAAAAAAATGCAAAAAAATGCAAAAAAAAATGCAAAAAAATGCAAAAAAAATGCAAAAAAAATGCAAAAAAAAATGCAAAAAAATGCAAAAAAAATGCAAAAAAAAATGCAAAAAAAATGCAAAAAAAAATGCAAAAAAATGCAAAAAAAATGCAAAAAAAATGCAAAAAATAAAATGCAAAAAAAATGCAAAAAAAAATGCAAAAAAATGCAAAAAAAAATGCAAAAAAATGCAAAAAAAATGCAAAAAAAATGCAAAAAAATGCAAAAAAAATGTAAAAAAAAATGCAAAAAAATGCAAAAAAATGCAAAAAAATGCAAAAAAAAATGCAAAAAAAATGCAAAAAAAATGCAAAAAAAAATGCAAAAAAAAATGCAAAAAAATGCAAAAAAAATGCAAAAAAAATGCAAAAAAAAATGCAAAAAAAATGTAAAAAAAATGCAAAAAAATGCAAAAAAAATGCAAAAAAATGCAAAAAAAAATGCAAAAAAAATGCAAAAAAAATGCAAAAAAAATGCAAAAAAAATGCAAAAAAAAATGCAAAAAAATGCAAAAAAAATGCAAAAAAAATGCAAAAAAAAATGCAAAAAAATGTAAAAAAAAATGCAAAAAAAAATGCAAAAAAATGCAAAAAAAATGCAAAAAAAAATGCAAAAAAATCCAAAAAAAATGCAAAAAAAATGCAAAAAAAATGCAAAAAAAATGCAAAAAAAAAATGCAAAAAAATGCAAAAAAAATGCAAAAAAAAATGCAAAAAAATCCAAAAAAAATGCAAAAAAAAATGCAAAAAAATGCAAAAAAAATGCAAAAAAAAATGCAAAAAAATGCAAAAAAAATGCAAAAAAAAATGCAAAAAAAATGCAAAAAAAATGTAAAAAAAAATGCAAAAAAAAATGCAAAAAAATGCAAAAAAAATGCAAAAAAAATGCAAAAAAAATGCAAAAAAAATGCAAAAAAAAATGCAAAAAAAATGCAAAAAAATGTAAAAAAAAATGCAAAAAAAAATGCAAAAAAAATGCAAAAAAAAATGCAAAAAAAATGCAAAAAAAATGCAAAAAAAATGCAAAAAAATGCAAAAAAAAATGCAAAAAAAATGCAAAAAAAATGCAAAAAAATGCAAAAAAAAATGCAAAAAAAATGCAAAAAAAATGCAAAAAAATGCAAAAAAAATGCAAAAAAATCCAAAAAAAAATGCAAAAAAAATGCAAAAAAAAATGCAAAAAAAATGCAACAAAAAATGCAAAAAAATGCAAAAAAAAATGCAAAAAAATTCAAAAAAATGCAAAAAAAATGCAAAAAAAAATGCAAAAAAAATGCAAAAAAATGCAAAAAAAATGCAAAAAAATGCAAAAAAAAATGCAAAAAAAAATGCAAAAAAATGCAAAAAAATGCAAAAAAAATGCAAAAAAAAATGCCAAAAAAATGCAAAAAAAAATGCAAAAAAAAATGCAAAAAAAATGCAAAAAAATGCAAAAAAAATGCAAAAAAATGCAAAAAAATGCAAAAAAAATGCAAAAAAAATGCAAAAAAATGCAAAAAAAATGCAAAAAAAAATGCAAAAAAAGCAAAAAAATGCAAAAAAAATGCAAAAAAAATGCAAAAAAAAATGCAAAAAAATGCAAAAAAAATGCAAAAAAAATGCAAAAAAATGCAAAAAAAATGCAAAAAAATGCAAAAAAATCCAAAAAAAGGCAAAAAAAATGCAAAAAAAATGCAAAAAAAATGCAAAAAAAATGCAAAAAAAAATGCAAAAAAATGCAAAAAAAAATGCAAAAAAAAATGCAAAAAAAATGCAAAAAAATGCAAAAAAAAATGCAAAAAAAATGCAAAAAAAATGCAAAAAAAAATGCAAAAAAAATGCAAAAAAATGTAAAAAAAAATGCAAAAAAAATGCAAAAAAAAATGCAAAAAAATGCAAAAAAAATGCAAAAAAAAATGCAAAAAAATGCAAAAAAAATGCAAAAAAAATGCAAAAAAAAAGGAAAAAAAATGCAAAAAAAAAATGGAAAAAAAAATGCAAAAAAAATGCAAAAAAAAATGCAAAAAAATGCAAAAAAAATGCAAAAAAAATGCAAAAAAATGCAAAAAAAATGTAAAAAAAATGCAAAAAAATGCAAAAAAAATGCAAAAAAAATGCAAAAAAAAATGCAAAAAAAATGCAAAAAAAAGCAAAAAAATGCAAAAAAAAAATGCAAAAAAAAATGCAAAAAAATGCAAAAAAAATGCAAAAAAAAATGCAAAAAAATCCAAAAAAAATGCAAAAAAATGCAAAAAAAAATGCAAAAAAAATGCAAAAAAAAATGCAAAAAAACACAAAAAAAATGCAAAAAAAATGCAAAAAAAATGCAAAAAAAATGCAAAAAAAATGCAAAAAAATGCAAAAAAAAATGCAAAAAAATGCAAAAAAAATGCAAAAAAAATGCAAAAAAATGCAAAAAAAATGCAAAAAAATGCAAAAAAATGCAAAAAAATGTAAAAAAAAATGCAAAAAAAATGCAAAAAAAAAATGCAAAAAAAATGCAAAAAAATGCAAAAAAAAATGCAAAAAAATGCAAAAAAAATGCAAAAAAATGCAAAAAAAAATGCAAAAAAATGCAAAAAAAATGCAAAAAAAACACAAATAAATGCAAAAAAAATGCAAAAAAAATGCAAAAAAAATGCAAAAAAAATGCAAAAAAATGCAAAAAAAAATGCAAAAAAATGCAAAAAAAATGCAAAACAATGCAAAAAAAATGCAAAAAAAATGCAAAAAAATCCAAAAAAAAATGCAAAAAAAATGCAAAAAAAAATGCAAAAAAAATGCAAAAAAAATGCAAAAAAAATGCAAAAAAAATGCAAAAAAATGCAAAAAAAAATGCAAAAAAAAATGCAAAAAAATGCAAAAAAAAATGCAAAAAAATGCAAAAAAATGCAAAAAAAAATGCAAAAATATCCAAAAAAAATGCAAAAAAATGCAAAAAAAAAAATGCAAAAAAAATGCAAAAAAAAATGCAAAAAAACACAAAAAAATGCAAAAAAAATGCAAAAAAATCCAAAAAAAAATACAAAAAAAAATGCAAAAAAATGTAAAAAAAAATGCAAAAAAAATGCAAAAAAAATGCAAAAAAAATGCAAAAAAATGCAAAAAAAATGCAAAAAAAATGCAAAAAAAATGCAAAAAAAAATGCAAAAAAATCCAAAAAAAAATGCAAAAAAAATCCAAAAAAATGCAAAAAAAATGCAAAAAAAATGCAAAAAAAATGCAAAAAAAATCCAAAAAAAAATGCAAAAAAATGCAAAAAAAAATGCAAAAAAATTCAAAAAAAATGCAAAAAAAATGCAAAAAAAAATGCAAAAAAAATGCAAAAAAAATGCAAAAAAAATGCAAAAAAAAATGCAAAAAAAAATGCAAAAAAATGCAAAAAAAATGCAAAAAAAAATGCAAAAAAATCCAAAAAAATGCAAAAAAAATGCAAAAAAAATGCAAAAAAAATGCAAAAAAAAATGCAAAAAAAATGCAAAAAAAATGCAAAAAAAAATGCAAAAAAAATGCAAAAAAATGCAAAAAAAAATGCAAAAAAATGCAAAAAAAATGCAAAAAAATGCAAAAAAAAATGCAAAAAAATGCAAAAAAAATGCAAAAAAAACACAAATAAATGCAAAAAAAATGCAAAAAAAATGCAAAAAAAATGCAAAAAAAATGCAAAAAAATGCAAAAAAAAATGCAAAAAAATGCAAAAAAAAATGCAAAACAATGCAAAAAAAATGCAAAAAAAATGCAAAAAAATCCAAAAAAAAATGCAAAAAAATGCAAAAAAAAATGCAAAAAAAATGCAAAAAAAATGCAAAAAAAATGCAAAAAAAATGCAAAAAAATGCAAAAAAAAATGCAAAAAAAAATGCAAAAAAATGCAAAAAAAAATGCAAAAAAATGCAAAAAAATGCAAAAAAAAATGCAAAAATATCCAAAAAAAAATGCAAAAAAATGCAAAAAAAAAAATGCAAAAAAAATGCAAAAAAAAATGCAAAAAAACACAAAAAAATGCAAAAAAAATGCAAAAAAATCCAAAAAAAAATACAAAAAAAATGCAAAAAAATGTAAAAAAAAATGCAAAAAAAATGCAAAAAAAATGCAAAAAAAATGCAAAAAAATGCAAAAAAAATGCAAAAAAAATGCAAAAAAAATGCAAAAAAAAATGCAAAAAAATCCAAAAAAAAATGCAAAAAAAATCCAAAAAAATGCAAAAAAAATGCAAAAAAAATGCAAAAAAAATGCAAAAAAAATCCAAAAAAAAATGCAAAAAAATGCAAAAAAAAATGCAAAAAAATTCAAAAAAAATGCAAAAAAAATGCAAAAAAAAATGCAAAAAAAATGCAAAAAAAAATGCAAAAAAATGCAAAAAAAAATGCAAAAAAAAATGCAAAAAAATGCAAAAAAAATGCAAAAAAAAATGCAAAAAAATCCAAAAAAATGCAAAAAAAATGCAAAAAAAATGCAAAAAAAAAATGCAAAAAAATGTAAAAAAAAATGCAAAAAAAATGCAAAAAAAAATGCAAAAAAATGCAAAAAAAATGCAAAAAAAAAATGCAAAAAAATGCAAAAAAAATGCAAAAAAAAATGCAAAAAAATCCAAAAAAATGCAAAAAAAATGCAAAAAAAAATGCAAAAAAAAATGCAAAAAAATGTAAAAAAAAATGCAAAAAAAATGCAAAAAAAAATGCAAAAAAATGCAAAAAAAATGCAAAAAAAAAATGCAAAAAAATGCAAAAAAAATGCAAAAAAAATGCAAAAAAAATGCAAAAAAAATGCAAAAAAAATGCAAAAAAAAATGCAAAAAAAAGCAAAAAAAAATGCAAAAAAATGCAAAAAAAATGCAAAAAAAATGCAAAAAAATGCAAAAAAAATGTAAAAAAAAATGCAAAAAAATGCAAAAAAAATGCAAAAAAAAATGCAAAAAAAATGCAAAAAAAAAGCAAAAAAATGCAAAAAAAAATGCAAAAAAAAATGCAAAAAAATGCAAAAAAAATGCAAAAAAAAAGCAAAAAAATCCAAAAAAAATGCAAAAAAATGCAAAAAAAAAATGCAAAAAAAATGCAAAAAAAAATGCAAAAAAATGCAAAAAAATGCAAAAAAAAATGCAAAAAAATCCAAAAAAAATGCAAAAAAAATGCAAAAAAAATGCAAAAAAAATGCAAAAAAAATGCAAAAAAATGCAAAAAAAATGCAAAAAAAAATGCAAAAAAAATGCAAAAAAATGTAAAAAAAAATGCTAAAAAAAATGCAAAAAAATGCAAAAAAAAATGCAAAAAAAAATGCAAAAAAATCCAAAAAAATGTAAAAAAAAATGCAAAAAAAATGCAAAAAAAAATGCAAAAAATGCAAAAAAAATGCAAAAAAAAATGCAAAAAAAATGCAAAAAAATGCAAAAAAAAATGCAAAAAAAATGCAAAAAAATGTAAAAAAAAATGCAAAAAAAATGCAAAAAAAAATGCAAAAAAATGCAAAAAAAATGCAAAAAAAATGCAAAAAAAAAATGCAAAAAAATGTAAAAAAATGTAAAAAAAAATGCAAAAAAAATGCAAAAAAAAATGCAAAAAAATGCAAAAAAAAATGCAAAAAAAAATGCAAAAAAATGCAAAAAAATGCAAAAAAAAATGCAAAAAAATGCAAAAAAAATGCAAAAAAAAATCCAAAAAAATCCAAAAAAAATGCAAAAAAATGCAAAAAAAATGCAAAAAAAAATGCAAAAAAAATGCAAAAAAATGTAAAAAAAAAAATGCAAAAAAAATGCAAAAAAAATGCAAAAAAAAATGCAAAAAAATGCAAAAAAAATGCAAAAAAAATGCAAAAAAATGCAAAAAAAAATGCAAAAAAATCCAAAAAAAAATGCAAAAAAAATGCAAAAAAAAATGCAAAAAAAATGCAAAAAAAAATGCAAAAAAATGCAAAAAAAATGCAAAAAAAATGCAAAAAAATGCAAAAAAAATGCAAAAAAATCCAAAAAAAATGCAAAAAAAATGCAAAAAAAAATGCAAAAAAAATGCAAAAAAAAATGCAAAAAAATGCAAAAAAAATGCAAAAAAAAATGCAAAAAAATGTAAAAAAAAATGCAAAAAAAAATGCAAAAAAATGCAAAAAAAATGCAAAAAAAAATGCAAAAAAATGCAAAAAAAATGCAAAAAAAAATGCAAAAAAAATGCAAAAAAATGTAAAAAAAAAATGCAAAAAAATGCAAAAAAAATGCAAAAAAAATGCAAAAAAATGCAAAAAAAATGCAAAAAAATCCAAAAAAAATGCAAAAAAAATGCAAAAAAAAATGCAAAAAAAATGCAAAAAAAAATGCAAAAAAATGCAAAAAAAATGCAAAAAAAAATGCAAAAAAATGTAAAAAAAAATGCAAAAAAAAATGCAAAAAAATGCAAAAAAAATGCAAAAAAAAATGCAAAAAAATGCAAAAAAAATGCAAAAAAAAATGCAAAAAAAATGCAAAAAAATGTAAAAAAAAAATGCAAAAAAAATGCAAAAAAAAATGCAAAAAAATGTAAAAAAATGTAAAAAAAAATGCAAAAAAAATGCAAAAAAAAATGCAAAAAAATGCAAAAAAATGCAAAAAAAATGCAAAAAAATGCAAAAAAAATGCAAAAAAAATGCAACAAAAATGCAAAAAAAATGCAAAAAAAATGCAAAAAAATGCAAAAAAAATGCAAAAAAAAATGCAAAAAAATGCAAAAAAAATGCAAAAAAAATGCAAAAAAAAATGCAAAAAAATGCAAAAAAAATGCAAAAAAAATGCAAAAAAATGTAAAAAAAATTGCAAAAAAAAATGCAAAAAAATGCAAAAAAAATGCAAAAAAAAATGCAAAAAAAATGCAAAAAAATGTAAAAAAAAAATGCAAAAAAAAATGCAAAAAAAAATGCAAAAAAATGTAAAAAAAATGCAAAAAATATGCAAAAAAATGTAAAAAAATGTAAAAAAAAATGCAAAAAAAATGCAAAAAAAAATGCAAAAAAATGCAAAAAAAAATGCAAAAAAATATGCAAAAAAATGCAAAAAAAAATGCAAAAAAAATGCAAAAAAATCCAAAAAAAATGCAAAAAAAATGCAAAAAAAATGCAAAAAAAATGCAAAAAAAATGCAAAAAAAATGCAAAAAAAAATGCAAAAAAATGCAAAAAAAATGCAAAAAAATGCAAAAAAAATGCAAAAAAATGTAAAAAAAAAATGCAAAAAAAAATGCAAAAAAATGCAAAAAAAATGCAAAAAAAAATGCAAAAAAATGCAAAAAAAATGCAAAAAAAAATGCAAAAAAATGCAAAAAAATGCAAAAAAAATGCAAAAAAAATGCAAAAAAAATGCAAAAAAAAATGCAAAAAAATGCAAAAAAAAATGCAAAAAAAAATGCAAAAAAATGCAAAAAAATGCAAAAAAAATGCAAAAAAATCCAAAAAAAATGCAAAAAAAATGCAAAAAAAATGCAAAAAAAATGCAAAAAAAAATGCAAAAAAATGCAAAAAAAATGCAAAAAAAAAATGCAAAAAAATGCAAAAAAATGTAAAAAAAAATGCAAAAAAAAATGCAAAAAAATGCAAAAAAAATGCAAAAAAATGCAAAAAAAATGCAAAAAAAAATGCAAAAAAATCCAAAAAAATGCAAAAAAAATGCAAAAAAAAATGCAAAAAAAATGCAAAAAAAATGCAAAAAAAATGCAAAAAAATGCAAAAAAAATGCAAAAAAAATGAAAAAAAATGCAAAAAAAATGCAAAAAAAATGCAAAAAAATGCAAAAAAAATGCAAAAAAAAATGCAAAAAAAATGCAAAAAAATGTAAAAAAAAATGCAAAAAAAAATGCAAAAAATGCAAAAAAAATATGCAAAAAAAATGCAAAAAAATGTAAAAAAAAAATGCAAAAAAAAATGCAAAAAAATGCAAAAAAAATGCAAAAAAAAATGCAAAAAAATGCAAAAAAAATGCAAAAAAAATGCAAAAAAAATGCAAAAAAAATGCAAAAAAATGCAAAAAAAATGCAAAAAAATCCAAAAAAAATGCAAAAAAAATGCAAAAAAAATGCAAAAAAAATGCAAAAAAAATGCAAAAAAAATGCAAAAAAAAATGCAAAAAAATGCAAAAAAAAATGCAAAAAAATGCAAAAAAAATGCAAAAAAATGTAAAAAAAAAATGCAAAAAAAAATGCAAAAAAATGCAAAAAAAATGCAAAAAAAAATGCAAAAAAATGCAAAAAAAATGCAAAAAAAAATGCAAAAAAATGCAAAAAAATGCAAAAAAATGCAAAAAAAATGCAAAAAAAATGCAAAAAAAAATGCAAAAAAATGCAAAAAAAAATGCAAAAAAAAATGCAAAAAAATGCAAAAAAATGCAAAAAAAATGCAAAAAAATCCAAAAAAAATGCAAAAAAAATGCAAAAAAAATGCAAAAAAAATGCAAAAAAAAATGCAAAAAAATGCAAAAAAAATGCAAAAAAAAAATGCAAAAAAATGCAAAAAAATGTAAAAAAAAATGCAAAAAAAAATGCAAAAAAATGCAAAAAAAATGCAAAAAAATGCAAAAAAAATGCAAAAAAAAATGCAAAAAAATCCAAAAAAATGCAAAAAAAATGCAAAAAAAAATGCAAAAAAAATGCAAAAAAAATGCAAAAAAAATGCAAAAAAATGCAAAAAAAATGCAAAAAAAATGAAAAAAAATGCAAAAAAAATGCAAAAAAAATGCAAAAAAATGCAAAAAAAATGCAAAAAAAAATGCAAAAAAAATGCAAAAAAATGTAAAAAAAAATGCAAAAAAAAATGCAAAAAATGCAAAAAAAATATGCAAAAAAAATGCAAAAAAATGTAAAAAAAAATGCAAAAAAAAATGCAAAAAAATGCAAAAAAAATGCAAAAAAAAATGCAAAAAAATGCAAAAAAAATGCAAAAAAAATGCAAAAAAAATGCAAAAAAAATGCAAAAAAATGCAAAAAAAATGCAAAAAAATCCAAAAAAAATGCAAAAAAAATGCAAAAAAAAATGCAAAAAAAATGCAAAAAAAAATGCAAAAAAATGCAAAAAAAATGCAAAAAAAAATGCAAAAAAAATCCAAAAAATGTAAAAAAAAAATGCAAAAAAAAATGCAAAAAAATGCAAAAAAAATGCAAAAAAAAATGCAAAAAAATGCAAAAAAAATGCAAAAAAAAATGCAAAAAAATGCAAAAAAATGTAAAAAAAAATGCAAAAAAATGCAAAAAAAATGCAAAAAAAAAATGCAAAAAAATGCAAAAAAATGTAAAAAAAAATGCAAAAAAAAATGCAAAAAAATGCAAAAAAAATGCAAAAAAATGCAAAAAAAATGCAAAAAAAAATGCAAAAAAATCCAAAAAAATGCAAAAAAAATGCAAAAAAAAATGCAAAAAAAATGCAAAAAAAATGCAAAAAAAATGCAAAAAAATGCAAAAAAAATGCAAAAAAAATGCAAAAAAATGCAAAAAAATGCAAAAAAAATGCAAAAAAATGCAAAAAAAAATGCAAAAAAAAATGCAAAAAAAATGCAAAAAAATGTAAAAAAAAATGCAAAAAAAAATGCAAAAAATGCAAAAAAAAAATGCAAAAAAAATGCAAAAAAATGTAAAAAAAAAATGCAAAAAAAAATGCAAAAAAATGCAAAAAAAATGCAAAAAAAAATGCAAAAAAATGCAAAAAAAATGCAAAAAAAATGCAAAAAAAATGCAAAAAAAATGCAAAAAAATGCAAAAAAAATGCAAAAAAAAATGCAAAAAAATGCAAAAAAAATGCAAAAAAAATGCAAAAAAAATGCAAAAAAAACACAAATTAATGCAAAAAAAATGCAAAAAAAATGCAAAAAAAATGCAAAAAATGCAAAAAAAATATGCAAAAAAAATGCAAAAAAATGTAAAAAAAAAATGCAGAAAAAAATGCAAAAAAATGCAAAAAAAATGCAAAAAAAAATGCAAAAAAATGCAAAAAAAATGCAAAAAAAATGCAAAAAAAAATGCAAAAAAATGCAAAAAAAATGCAAAAAAAAATGCAAAAAAATGCAAAAAAAATGCAAAAAAAAATGCAAAAAAATGCAAAAAAATGTAAAAAAAAATGCAAAAAAATGCAAAAAAAATGCAAAAAAAAAATGCAAAAAAATGCAAAAAAATGTAAAAAAAAATGCAAAAAAAAATGCAAAAAAATGCAAAAAAAATGCAAAAAAATGCAAAAAAAATGCAAAAAAAAATGCAAAAAAATCCAAAAAAATGCAAAAAAAATGCAAAAAAAAATGCAAAAAAAATGCAAAAAAAATGCAAAAAAAATGCAAAAAAATGCAAAAAAAATGCAAAAAAAATGCAAAAAAATGCAAAAAAATGCAAAAAAAATGCAAAAAAATGCAAAAAAAATGCAAAAAAAAATGCAAAAAAAATGCAAAAAAATGTAAAAAAAAATGCAAAAAAAAATGCAAAAAATGCAAAAAAAATATGCAAAAAAAATGCAAAAAAATGTAAAAAAAAAATGCAAAAAAAAATGCAAAAAAATGCAAAAAAAATGCAAAAAAAAATGCAAAAAAATGCAAAAAAAATGCAAAAAAAATGCAAAAAAAATGCAAAAAAAATGCAAAAAAATGCAAAAAAAATGCAAAAAAAAATGCAAAAAAATGCAAAAAAAATGCAAAAAAAATGCAAAAAAAATGCAAAAAAAACAAATTAATGCAAAAAAAATGCAAAAAAAATGCAAAAAAAATGCAAAAAAAATGCAAAAAAAATGCAAAAAAATGCAAAAAAAAATGCAAAAAAATGCAAAAAAAAATGCAAAAAAATGCAAAAAAAATGCAAAAAAAATGCAAAAAAATCCAAAAAAATGCAAAAAAAAATGCAAAAAAAAATGCAAAAAAATGCAAAAAAATGCAAAAAAAAATGCAAAAAAATCCAAAAAAAATGCAAAAAAATGCAAAAAAAATGCAAAAAAATGCAAAAAAAAATGCAAAAAAATGCAAAAAAAAATGCAAAAAAATGCAAAAAAAATGCAAAAAAAATGCAAAAAAATCCAAAAAAAAATGCAAAAAAAATGCAAAAAAAAATGCAAAAAAAATGCAAAAAAAATGCAAAAAAAAATGCAAAAAAATGCAAAAAAAATGCAAAAAAAAATGCAAAAAAATGCAAAAAAAATGCAAAAAAAAATGCAAAAAAATGCAAAAAAAATGCAAAAAAAAATGCAAAAAAAATGCAAAAAAATGTAAAAAAAAATGCAAAAAAAATGCAAAAAAAATGCAAAAAAAATGCAAAAAAAATGCAAAAAAAATGCAAAAAAAAATGCAAAAAAAATGCAAAAAAAAATGCAAAAAAATGCAAAAAAAATGCAAAAAAAATGCAAAAAAATGCAAAAAAAAATGCAAAAAAAATGCAAAAAAAAAGCAAAAAAATGCAAAAAAAAATGCAAAAAAAAATGCAAAAAAATGCAAAAAAATGCAAAAAAAAATGCAAAAAAATCCAAAAAAAATGCAAAAAAATGCAAAAAAAAAATGCAAAAAAAATGCAAAAAAAAATGCAAAAAAACACAAAAAAATGCAAAAAAAATGCAAAAAAAAAATGCAAAAAAACACAAAAAAATGCAAAAAATGCAAAAAAATGCAAAAAAAAATGCAAAAAAATTCAAAAAAAATGCAAAAAAAATGCAAAAAAAAATGCAAAAAAAATGCAAAAAAAATGCAAAAAAATGCAAAAAAAAATGCAAAAAAAAATGCAAAAAAATGCAAAAAAAATGCAAAAAAAAATGCAAAAAAATCCAAAAAAAATGCAAAAAAAATGCAAAAAAAAATGCAAAAAAAATGCAAAAAAATGTAAAAAAAAATGCAAAAAAAATGCAAAAAAAATGCAAAAAAATGCAAAAAAAATGCAAAAAAAATGCAAAAAAATGCAAAAAAAAATGCAAAAAAAATGCAAAAAAATCCAAAAAAAAAATGCAAAAAAAATGCAAAAAAAATGCAAAAAAAATGCAAAAAAATGCAAAAAAAAATGCAAAAAAAAATGCAAAAAAAAATGCAAAAAAATGCAAAAAAAATGCAAAAAAATCCAAAAAAAAATGCAAAAAAAATGCAAAAAAAATGCAAAAAAAATGCAAAAAAAATGCAAAAAAATGCAAAAAAAATGCAAAAAAAAATCTAAAAAAAATGCAAAAAAATGTAAAAAAAAATGCAAAAAAAATGCAAAAAAATGCAAAAAAAATGCAAAAAAAATGCAAAAAAATGCAAAAAAATGCAAAAAATATGCAAAAAAAATGCAAAAAAAATGCAAAAAAATGCAAAAAAAATGCAAAAAAAATGCAAAAAAATGCAAAAAAAAATGCAAAAAAATCCAAAAAAAAATGCAAAAAAAATGCAAAAAAAAATGCAAAAAAAATGCAAAAAAAAATGCAAAAAAATGCAAAAAAAATGCAAAAAAAATGCAAAAAAATGCAAAAAAAAAATGCAAAAAAATCCAAAAAAAAATGCAAAAAAAATGCAAAAAAATGCAAAAAAAAATGCAAAAAAAATGCAAAAAAATGTAAAAAAAAATGCAAAAAAAATGCAAAAAAAAATGCAAAAAAAAGCAAAAAAAAATGCAAAAAAATATGCAAAAAAATGCAAAAAAAAATGCAAAAAAAAAAGCAAAAAAATCCAAAAAAAATGCAAAAAAAATGCAAAAAAAATGCAAAAAAAATGCAAAAAAAATGCAAAAAAAAATGCAAAAAAATGCAAAAAAAATGCAAAAAAAAATGCAAAAAAATCCAAAAAAAATGCAAAAAAAATGCAAAAAAAATGCAAAAAAAATGCAAAAAAAATGCAAAAAAAAATGCAAAAAAATGCAAAAAAAATGCAAAAAAATGCAAAAAAAATGCAAAAAAATGTAAAAAAAAATGCAAAAAAAAATGCAAAAAAATGCAAAAAAAATGCAAAAAAAAATGCAAAAAAATGCAAAAAAAATGCAAAAAAAAATGCAAAAAAATGCAAAAAAAATGCAAAAAAAATGCAAAAAAAATGCAAAAAAAATGCAAAAAAAATGCAAAAAAATGCAAAAAAAAATGCAAAAAAAAATGCAAAAAAATGCAAAAAAATGCAAAAAAAAATGCAAAAAAATCCAAAAAAAATGCAAAAAAAATGCAAAAAAAATGCAAAAAAAATGCAAAAAAAAATGCAAAAAAATGCAAAAAAAATGCAAAAAAAAAATGCAAAAAAATGCAAAAAAATGTAAAAAAAAATGCAAAAAAAAATGCAAAAAAATGCAAAAAAAATGCAAAAAAAATGCAAAAAAATGCAAAAAAAATGCAAAAAAAATGCAAAAAAAATGCAAAAAAATGCAAAAAAAATGCAAAAAAAAATGCAAAAAAAAATGCAAAAAAATGTAAAAAAAAATGCAAAAAAAATGCAAAAAAATGCAAAAAAAATGCAAAAAAAATGCAAAAAAATCCAAAAAAAAATGCAAAAAAAATGCAAAAAAAAATGCAAAAAAAATGCAAAAAAAATGCAAAAAAAATGCAAAAAAATGCAAAAAAAATGCAAAAAAAATGCAAAAAAATGCAAAAAAAATGCAAAAAAAATGCAAAAAAATGCAAAAAAAATATGCAAAAAAAATGCAAAAAAATGTAAAAAAAAAATGCAAAAAAAATGCAAAAAAAAATGCAAAAAAATGCAAAAAAAATGCAAAAAAAAATGCAAAAAAATGCAAAAAAAATGCAAAAAAAATGCAAAAAAAATGCAAAAAAATGCAAAAAAAATGCAAAAAAAAATGCAAAAAAAATGCAAAAAAATGTAAAAAAAAATGCAAAAAAAATGCAAAAAAAATGCAAAAAAATGCAAAAAAAATGCAAAAAAAATGCAAAAAAAATGCAAAAAAATGCAAAAAAATTTAAAAAAAAATGCAAAAAAAAATGCAAAAAAATGCAAAAAAAATGCAAAAAAAAAGCAAAAAAATGCAAAAAAAAATGCAAAAAAAAATGCAAAAAAATGCAAAAAAATGCAAAAAAAAATGCAAAAAAATCCAAAAAAAATGCAAAAAAATGCAAAAAAAAAATGCAAAAAAAATTCAAAAAAAAATGCAAAAAAACACAAAAAAATGCAAAAAAAATGCAAAAAAAAATGCAAAAAAACACAAAAAAATGCAAAAAATGCAAAAAAATGCAAAAAAAAATGCAAAAAAATTCAAAAAAAATGCAAAAAAAATGCAAAAAAAAATGCAAAAAAAATGCAAAAAAAATGCAAAAAAATGCAAAAAAAAATGCAAAAAAAAATGCAAAAAAATGCAAAAAAAATGCAAAAAAAAATGCAAAAAAATCCAAAAAAAATGCAAAAAAAATGCAAAAAAAAATGCAAAAAAAATGCAAAAAAATGTAAAAAAAAATGCAAAAAAAATGCAAAAAAAATGCAAAAAAATGCAAAAAAAATGCAAAAAAAATGCAAAAAAAATGCAAAAAAATGCAAAAAAATTTAAAAAAAAATGCAAAAAAAAATGCAAAAAAATGCAAAAAAAATGCAAAAAAATGCAAAAAAATGCAAAAAAAAATGCAAAAAAAAATGCAAAAAAATCCAAAAAAAAAATGCAAAAAAAATGCAAAAAAAATGCAAAAAAAATGCAAAAAAATGCAAAAAAAAATGCAAAAAAAAATGCAAAAAAAAATGCAAAAAAATGCAAAAAAAATGCAAAAAAATCCAAAAAAAATGCAAAAAAAATGCAAAAAAAATGCAAAAAAAATGCAAAAAAAATGCAAAAAAATGCAAAAAAAATGCAAAAAAAAATGCAAAAAAAATGTAAAAAAAAATGTAAAAAAAAATGCAAAAAAAATGCAAAAAAATGCAAAAAATATGCAAAAAAAATGCAAAAAAAATGCAAAAAAATCCAAAAAAAAATGCAAAAAAAATGCAAAAAAATGCAAAAAAAAATGCAAAAAAAATGCAAAAAAATGTAAAAAAAAATGCAAAAAAAATGCAAAAAAAAATGCAAAAAAAAGCAAAAAAAAATGCAAAAAAATATGCAAAAAAATGCAAAAAAAAATGCAAAAAAAAAAGCAAAAAAATCCAAAAAAAATGCAAAAAAAATGCAAAAAAAATGCAAAAAAAATGCAAAAAAAATGCAAAAAAAAATGCAAAAAAATGCAAAAAAAATGCAAAAAAATGCAAGAAAAATGCAAAAAAATGTAAAAAAAAATGCAAAAAAAAATGCAAAAAAATGCAAAAAAAATGCAAAAAAAAATGCAAAAAAATGCAAAAAAAATGCAAAAAAAATGCAAAAAAAAATGCAAAAAAATGCAAAAAAAATGCAAAAAAAAATGCAAAAAAATTTAAAAAAAAATGCAAAAAAAAATGCAAAAAAATGCAAAAAAAATGCAAAAAAAAATGCAAAAAAATGCAAAAAAAATGCAAAAAAAAATGCAAAAAAAATGCAAAAAAATGTAAAAAAAAATGCAAAAAAAATGCAAAAAAAATGCAAAAAAATGTAAAAAAAATGTAAAAAAAAATGCAAAAAAAATGCAAAAAAAATGCAAAAAAATGCAAAAAAAAATGCAAAAAAATATGCAAAAAAATGCAAAAAAAAATGCAAAAAAAAATGCAAAAAAATCCAAAAAAAATGCAAAAAAAATGCAAAAAAAATGCAAAAAAAATGCAAAAAAATGCAAAAAAATTTAAAAAAAAATGCAAAAAAAAATGCAAAAAAATGCAAAAAAAATGCAAAAAAAAAGCAAAAAAATGCAAAAAAAAATGCAAAAAAAAATGCAAAAAAATGCAAAAAAATGCAAAAAAAAATGCAAAAAAATCCAAAAAAAATGCAAAAAAATGCAAAAAAAAAATGCAAAAAAAATGCAAAAAAAAATGCAAAAAAACACAAAAAAATGCAAAAAAAATGCAAAAAAAAATGCAAAAAAACACAAAAAAATGCAAAAAATGCAAAAAAATGCAAAAAAAAATGCAAAAAAATTCAAAAAAAATGCAAAAAAAATGCAAAAAAAAATGCAAAAAAAATGCAAAAAAAATGCAAAAAAATGCAAAAAAAAAATGCAAAAAAAATGCAAAAAAATGCAAAAAAAATGCAAAAAAAAATGCAAAAAAATCCAAAAAAAATGCAAAAAAAATGCAAAAAAAAATGCAAAAAAAATGCAAAAAAATGTAAAAAAAAATGCAAAAAAAATGCAAAAAAAATGCAAAAAAATGCAAAAAAAATGCAAAAAAAATGCAAAAAAAATGCAAAAAAATGCAAAAAAATTTAAAAAAAAATGCAAAAAAAAATGCAAAAAAATGCAAAAAAAATGCAAAAAAATGCAAAAAAATGCAAAAAAAAATGCAAAAAAAATGCAAAAAAATCCAAAAAAAAAATGCAAAAAAAATGCAAAAAAAATGCAAAAAAATGCAAAAAAATGCAAAAAAAAATGCAAAAAAAAATGCAAAAAAAAATGCAAAAAAATGCAAAAAAAATGCAAAAAAATCCAAAAAAAATGCAAAAAAAATGCAAAAAAAATGCAAAAAAAATGCAAAAAAAATGCAAAAAAATGCAAAAAAAATGCAAAAAAAAATGCAAAAAAAATGCAAAAAAATGTAAAAAAAAATGCAAAAAAAATGCAAAAAAATGCAAAAAAAAATGCAAAAAAAATGCAAAAAAATGCAAAAAAAATGCAAAAAATATGCAAAAAAAATGCAAAAAAAATGCAAAAAAATGCAAAAAAAAAAGCAAAAAAATGCAAAAAAAAATGCAAAAAAAAATGCAAAAAAAAATGCAAAAAAATGCAAAAAAAATGCAAAAAAAAATGCAAAAAAATCCAAAAAAAATGCAAAAAAATGCAAAAAAAAAATGCAAAAAAATGCAAAAAAAATGCAAAAAAAATGCAAAAAAATGCAAAAAAAAATGCAAAAAAAATGCAAAAAAATCCAAAAAAAAAATGCAAAAAAAATGCAAAAAAAATGCAAAAAAAATGCAAAAAAATGCAAAAAAAAATGCAAAAAAAAATGCAAAAAAAAATGCAAAAAAATGCAAAAAAAATGCAAAAAAATCCAAAAAAAATGCAAAAAAAATGCAAAAAAAATGCAAAAAAAATGCAAAAAAAATGCAAAAAAATGCAAAAAAAATGCAAAAAAAAATCTAAAAAAAATGCAAAAAAATGTAAAAAAAAATGCAAAAAAAATGCAAAAAAATGCAAAAAAAATGCAAAAAAAATGCAAAAAAATGCAAAAAAATGCAAAAAATATGCAAAAAAAATGCAAAAAAAATGCAAAAAAATGCAAAAAAAATGCAAAAAAAATGCAAAAAAATGCAAAAAAAAATGCAAAAAAATGCAAAAAAAAATGCAAAAAAAAATGCAAAAAAATCCAAAAAAAATGCAAAAAAAATGCAAAAAAAATGCAAAAAAAATGCAAAAAAAATGCAAAAAAAAATGCAAAAAAATGCAAAAAAAATGCAAAAAAAAATGCAAAAAAATGCAAAAAAAATGCAAAAAAAAATGCAAAAAAATGCAAAAAAAATGCAAAAAAAATGCAAAAAAAATGCAAAAAAAATGCAAAAAAAATGCAAAAAAATGCAAAAAAAAATGCAAAAAAAAATGCAAAAAAATGCAAAAAAATGCAAAAAAAAATGCAAAAAAATCCAAAAAAAATGCAAAAAAAAATGCAAAAAAAATGCAAAAAAAATGCAAAAAAAAATGCAAAAAAATGCAAAAAAAATGCAAAAAAAAAATGCAAAAAAATGCAAAAAAAATGTAAAAAAAAATGCAAAAAAAAATGCAAAAAAATGCAAAAAAAATGCAAAAAAAATGCAAAAAAATGCAAAAAAAATGCAAAAAAAAATGCAAAAAAAATGCAAAAAAATGCAAAAAAAATGCAAAAAAAAATGCAAAAAAAAATGCAAAAAAATGTAAAAAAAAATGCAAAAAAAAATGCAAAAAAATGCAAAAAAAATGCAAAAAAAATGCAAAAAAATCCAAAAAAAAATGCAAAAAAAATGCAAAAAAAAATGCAAAAAAAATGCAAAAAAAATGCAAAAAAAAATGCAAAAAAATGCAAAAAAAATGCAAAAAAAATGCAAAAAAATGCAAAAAAAATGCAAAAAAAATGCAAAAAAATGCAAAAAAAATATGCAAAAAAAATGCAAAAAAATGTAAAAAAAAAATGCAAAAAAAATGCAAAAAAAATGCAAAAAAATGCAAAAAAAATGCAAAAAAAAATGCAAAAAAATGCAAAAAAATGCAAAAAAATGCAAAAAAAATGCAAAAAAATGCAAAAAAAATGCAAAAACAAAAAATGCAAAAAAAAATGCAAAAAAAATGCAAAAAAATGTAAAAAAAAATGCAAAAAAAAATGCAAAAAAAATGCAAAAAAATGCAAAAAAAATGCAAAAAAAATGCAAAAAAAATGCAAAAAAATGCAAAAAAATTAAAAAAAAATGCAAAAAAAAATGCAAAAAAATGCAAAAAAATGCAAAAAAAAAGCAAAAAAATGCAAAAAAAAATGCAAAAAAAAATGCAAAAAAATGCAAAAAAATGCAAAAAAAAATGCAAAAAAATCCAAAAAAAATGCAAAAAAATGCAAAAAAAAAATGCAAAAAAAATGCAAAAAAAAATGCAAAAAAACACAAAAAAATGCAAAAAAAATGCAAAAAAAAATGCAAAAAAACACAAAAAAATGCAAAAAATGCAAAAAAATGCAAAAAAAAATGCAAAAAAATTCAAAAAAAATGCAAAAAAAATGCAAAAAAAAATGCAAAAAAAATGCAAAAAAAATGCAAAAAAATGCAAAAAAAATGCAAAAAAAAATGCAAAAAAATGCAAAAAAATGCAAAAAAAATGCAAAAAAAATGCAAAAAAATCCAAAAAAAATGCAAAAAAAATGCAAAAAAAAATGCAAAAAAAATGCAAAAAAATGTAAAAAAAAATGCAAAAAAAATGCAAAAAAAATGCAAAAAAATGCAAAAAAAATGCAAAAAAAATGCAAAAAAAATGCAAAAAAATGCAAAAAAATTTAAAAAAAAATGCAAAAAAAAATGCAAAAAAATGCAAAAAAAATGCAAAAAAATGCAAAAAAATGCAAAAAAAAATGCAAAAAAAATGCAAAAAAATCCAAAAAAAAAATGCAAAAAAAATGCAAAAAAAATGCAAAAAAAATGCAAAAAAATGCAAAAAAAAATGCAAAAAAAAATGCAAAAAAAAATGCAAAAAAATGCAAAAAAAATGCAAAAAAATCCAAAAAAAATGCAAAAAAAATGCAAAAAAAATGCAAAAAAAATGCAAAAAAAATGCAAAAAAATGCAAAAAAATGCAAAAAAAAATGCAAAAAAAATGCAAAAAAATGTAAAAAAAAATGCAAAAAAAATGCAAAAAAATGCAAAAAAAAATGCAAAAAAAATGCAAAAAAATGCAAAAAAAATGCAAAAAATATGCAAAAAAAATGCAAAAAAAATGCAAAAAAATGCAAAAAAAAAGCAAAAAAATGCAAAAAAAAATGCAAAAAAAAATGCAAAAAAATGCAAAAAAAATGCAAAAAAAAATGCAAAAAAATCCAAAAAAAATGCAAAAAAATGCAAAAAAAAAATGCAAAAAAATGCAAAAAAAATGCAAAAAAAATGCAAAAAAATGCAAAAAAAAATGCAAAAAAAATGCAAAAAAATCCAAAAAAAAAATGCAAAAAAAATGCAAAAAAAATGCAAAAAAAATGCAAAAAAAATGCAAAAAAATGCAAAAAAAAATGCAAAAAAAAATGCAAAAAAAAATGCAAAAAAATGCAAAAAAAATGCAAAAAAATCCAAAAAAAATGCAAAAAAAATGCAAAAAAAATGCAAAAAAAAATCTAAAAAAAATGCAAAAAAATGTAAAAAAAAATGCAAAAAAAATGCAAAAAAATGCAAAAAAAATGCAAAAAAAATGCAAAAAAATGCAAAAAAATGCAAAAAATATGCAAAAAAAATGCAAAAAAAATGCAAAAAAATGCAAAAAAAATGCAAAAAAAATGCAAAAAAATGCAAAAAAAAATGCAAAAAAATCCCAAAAAAAATGCAAAAAAAATGCAAAAAAAAATGCAAAAAAAATGCAAAAAAAAATGCAAAAAAATGCAAAAAAAAATGCAAAAAAAATGCAAAAAAATGCAAAAAAAAATGCAAAAAAATCCAAAAAAAAATGCAAAAAAAATGCAAAAAAATGCAAAAAAAAATGCAAAAAAATGCAAAAAAATGTAAAAAAAAATGCAAAAAAAATGCAAAAAAAAATGCAAAAAAAAGCAAAAAAAAATGCAAAAAAATATGCAAAAAAATGCAAAAAAAAATGCAAAAAAAAAAGCAAAAAAATCCAAAAAAAAATGCAAAAAAAATGCAAAAAAAATGCAAAAAAAATGCAAAAAAAATGCAAAAAAAAATGCAAAAAAATGCAAAAAAAATGCAAAAAAATGCAAGAAAAATGCAAAAAATGTAAAAAAAAATGCAAAAAAAAATGCAAAAAAATGCAAAAAAAATGCAAAAAAAATGCAAAAAAAAATGCAAAAAAATGCAAAAAAAATGCAAAAAAAAATGCAAAAAAATTTAAAAAAAAATGCAAAAAAAAATGCAAAAAAATGCAAAAAAAATGCAAAAAAAAATGCAAAAAAATGCAAAAAAAATGCAAAAAAAAATGCAAAAAAAATGCAAAAAAATGTAAAAAAAAATGCAAAAAAAATGCAAAAAAAATGCAAAAAAATGTAAAAAAAATGTAAAAAAAAATGCAAAAAAAATGCAAAAAAAAATGCAAAAAAATGCAAAAAAAAATGCAAAAAAATATGCAAAAAAATGCAAAAAAAAATGCAAAAAAAAATGCAAAAAAATCCAAAAAAAATGCAAAAAAAATGCAAAAAAAATGCAAAAAAAATGCAAAAAAATGCAAAAAAATTTAAAAAAAAATGCAAAAAAAATGCAAAAAAATGCAAAAAAAATGCAAAAAAAAAGCAAAAAAATGCAAAAAAAAATGCAAAAAAAAATGCAAAAAATGCAAAAAAATGCAAAAAAAAATGCAAAAAAATCCAAAAAAATGCAAAAAAATGCAAAAAAAAAATGCAAAAAAAATGCAAAAAAAAATGCAAAAAAACACAAAAAAATGCAAAAAAAATGCAAAAAAAAATGCAAAAAAACACAAAAAAATGCAAAAAATGCAAAAAAATGCAAAAAAAAATGCAAAAAAATTCAAAAAAAATGCAAAAAAAATGCAAAAAAAAATGCAAAAAAAATGCAAAAAAAATGCAAAAAAATGCAAAAAAAAATGCAAAAAAAAATGCAAAAAAATGCAAAAAAAATGCAAAAAAAAATGCAAAAAAATCCAAAAAAAATGCAAAAAAAATGCAAAAAAAAATGCAAAAAAAATGCAAAAAAATGTAAAAAAAAATGCAAAAAAAATGCAAAAAAAATGCAAAAAAATGCAAAAAAAATGCAAAAAAAATGCAAAAAAAATGCAAAAAAAATGCAAAAAAATTTAAAAAAAAATGCAAAAAAAAATGCAAAAAAATGCAAAAAAAATGCAAAAAAATGCAAAAAAAATGCAAAAAAAAATGCAAAAAAAATGCAAAAAAATCCAAAAAAAAATGCAAAAAAAATGCAAAAAAAATGCAAAAAAAATGCAAAAAAAATGCAAAAAAAAATGCAAAAAAAAA
>JAKRKW010000363.1:0-7500 GCA_023566125.1 Zingel zingel
ATAATCGCTGGAATGTTCGGGATGTTAACGCAGTTTGATGTGATGAAAATTTTGGGAACTTGTAAAAAACTGGTCTCATCGTGGCTTCATCGGGGGGTGTGCAGCTTTTTGATGACGTTCACGTCGCATAATTACGTAACTTTGTAACGTTCCCATGGCAACAGGGGAAACGCGAGAAGGAAAAATTGCGGGAACTTCTTTACCTAACCCAACCGTCCCGTTCTTCTTTATCTAACCCAACCGTCCCGTTCTTCTTTATCTAAACCCAACCGTCCCGTTCTTCTTTACCTAAACCCAACCGTCCCGCTCTTCTTTACCTAAACCCAACCGTCCCGTTCTTCTTTACCTAAACCCAACTGTCCCGTTCTTCTTTATCTAAACCCAACCGTCCCGTTCTTCTTTACCTAAACCCAACCGTCCCGCTCTTCTTTACCTAAACCCAACCGTCCCGTTCTTCTTTACCTAAACCCAACCGTCCCGTTCTTCTTTACCTAAACCCAACTGTCCCGTTCTTCTTTACCTAGACCCAACCGTCCCGTTCTTCTTTACCTGAACCCATCCGTCCCGTTCTTCTTTATCTAAACCCAACCGTCCCGTTCTTCTTTACCTAAACCCAACCGTCCCGTTCTTCTTTATCTAAACCCAACCGTCCCGTTCTTCTTTACCTAAACCCAACCGTCCCGTTCTTCTTTACCTAAACCCAACCGTCCCGTTCTTCTTTACCTAAACCCAACCGTCCCGCTCTTCTTTATCTAAACCCAACCGTCCCGTTCTTCTTTACCTAAACCCAACCGTCCCGTTCTTCTTTACCTAAACCCAACCGTCCGTTCTTCTTTACCTAAACCCAACCGTCCCGTTCTTCTTTACCTAAACCCAACCGTCCCGCTCTTCTTTATCTAAACCCAACTGTCCCGTTCTTCTTTACCTAAACCCAACTGTCCCGTTCTTCTTTACCTAAACCCAACCGTCCCGTTCTTCTTTACCTAAACCCAACCGTCCCGTTCTTCTTTACCTAAACCCAACCGTCCCGTTCTTCTTTACCTAAACCCAACCGTCCCGTTCTTCTTTACCTAAACCCAACTGTCCCGTTCTTCTTTACCTAAACCCAACTGTCCCGTTCTTCTTTACCTAAACCCAACTGTCCCGTTCTTCTTTACCTAAACCCAACCGTCCCGTTCTTCTTTACCTAAACCCAACCGTCCCGTTCTTCTTTACCTAAACCCAACTGTCCCGTTCTTCTTTACCTAAACCCAACCGTCCCGTTCTTCTTTACCTAAACCCAACTGTCCCGTTCTTCTTTACCTAAACCCAACCGTCCCGTTCTTCTTTATCTAAACCCAACCGTCCCGTTCTTCTTTACCTAAACCCAACTGTCCCGTTCTTCTTTACCTAAACCCAACTGTCCCGTTCTTCTTTACCTAAACCCAACCGTCCCGTTCTTCTTTACCTAGACCCAACCGTCCCGTTCTTCTTTACCTAAACCCAACTGTCCCGTTCTTCTTTATCTAAACCCAACCGTCCCGTTCTTCTTTACCTAAACCCAACCGTCCCGTTCTTCTTTACCTAAACCCAACCGTCCCGTTCTTCTTTACCTAAACCCAACTGTCCCGTTCTTCTTTACCTAAACCCAACCGTCCCGTTCTTCTTTACCTAAACCCAACCGTCCCGTTCTTCTTTACCTAAACCCAACCGTCCCGTTCTTCTTTACCTAAACCCAACCGTCCCGTTCTTCTTTACCTAAACCCAACTGTCCCGTTCTTCTTTACCTAAACCCAACTGTCCCGTTCTTCTTTACCTAAACCCAACCGTCCCGTTCTTCTTTACCTAAACCCAACCGTCCCGTTCTTCTTTACCTAAACCCAACTGTCCCGTTCTTCTTTACCTAAACCCAACCGTCCCGTTCTTCTTTACCTAAACCCAACTGTCCCGTTCTTCTTTACCTAAACCCAACCGTCCCGTTCTTCTTTATCTAAACCCAACCGTCCCGTTCTTCTTTACCTAAACCCAACTGTCCCGTTCTTCTTTACCTAAACCCAACTGTCCCGTTCTTCTTTACCTAAACCCAACCGTCCCGTTCTTCTTTACCTAGACCCAACCGTCCCGTTCTTCTTTACCTAAACCCAACTGTCCCGTTCTTCTTTATCTAAACCCAACCGTCCCGTTCTTCTTTACCTAAACCCAACCGTCCCGTTCTTCTTTACCTAAACCCAACCGTCCCGTTCTTCTTTACCTAAACCCAACTGTCCCGTTCTTCTTTACCTAAACCCAACCGTCCCGTTCTTCTTTACCTAAACCCAACCGTCCCGTTCTTCTTTACCTAAACCCAACCGTCCCGTTCTTCTTTACCTAAACCCAACCGTCCCGTTCTTCTTTACCTAAACCCAACTGTCCCGTTCTTCTTTACCTAAACCCAACCGTCCCGTTCTTCTTTATCTAAACCCAACTGTCCCGTTCTTCTTTACCTAAACCCAACTGTCCCATTCTTCTTTACCTAAACCCAACCGTCCCGTTCTTCTTTACCTAAACCCAACTGTCCCGTTCTTCTTTACCTAAACCCAACTGTCCCGTTCTTCTTTACCTAGACCCAACTGTCCCGTTCTTGTCCAGCGTGTCACGTAAACGTACCTTTTATAAGCCCTCCCACCATCTTTTCCTCAACCTAACTGCGTCAAAAGTGACGCCAATAGTCCCAGTCACTACCCAATGTGAGTTGAGTGCAGATGTGAGTTGCACATGCGTCACTTTGCGACTTCACGCAGATCTGTTCTGCTGTTAGCCGCAGAATATGAGATGGGTACATTACATCGCAGTCATTTATTATTCAGCGTAAGGCATCACATTTTCACGGCATGATCCCTGTTGTCAGTTCTAGATTAGAGGCTGAAGTAGCCGACAAGAACCTGCTAACGAGAGACTTCTGTAATGTCAATACAATAAAAATGGACCTACATAACGAAGTTCGTTATGTTAGCAATCAAACACAACAAAGGCTGTCAGTTGAATGACGTTTTAAGCTAACGCCAGCAATCAAACAATCACAGATAGCTACAACGTTTGCCGGATCCGGATCCCTTAGCAGTATGCCGTAAACCGTTTAAGTCTGAGCACGCGCAACTCACATCTGGAAGTGACAGTCCCGACCCAGCGCGTAGATCTGACGCTAAAGGAGACTTTTAGCGTCATTAACAACGCCAAAGACACCTGACCAAGCGTCCGTCTTTTACGCGATAAGAGTGAGACTCTGTTGTCATTTCAGGGACTGTGTTGTCTCATAACATGCTAATGTCTTTAAATGAATGTCTTTCATATTTAATGTCATGATGTAACTATGGTGTGTCATGGTGTAACTATGGCGTGTCATGGTGTAACTATGGCATGTCATGGTGTAACTAGGGCGTGTCATGGTGTAACTAGGGCGTGTCATGGTGTAACTATGGCGTGTCATGGTGTAACTATGGCATGTCATGGTGTAACTAGGGCGTGTCATGGTGTAACTAGGGCGTGTCATGGTGTAACTATGGCATGTCATGGTGTAACTAGGGCGTGTCATGGTGTAACTATGGCGTGTCATGGTGTAACTAGGGCGTGTCATGGTGTAACTATGGCGTGTCATGGTGTAACTATGGCTTGTCATGGTGTAACTATGGCGTGTCATGGTGTAAATATGGCGTGTCATGGTGTAACTATGGCGTGTCATGGTGTAACTATGGCGTGTCATAGTGTAAATATGGCGTGTCATGGTGTAAATATGGCGTGTCATGGTGTAACTATGGCGTGTCATGGTGTAACTATGGCATGTCATGGTGTAACTAGGGCGTTTCATGGTGTAAATATGGCGTGTCATGGTGTAAATATGGCGTGTCATAATGTAAATATGGCGTGTCATGGTGTAACTATGGCATGTCATGGTGTAACTAGGGCGTGTCATGGTGTAACTATGGCGTGTCATGGTGTAACTATGGCGTGTCATGGTGTAACTAGGGCATGTCATGGTGTAACTAGGGCGTGTCATGGTGTAAATATGGCGTGTCATGGTGTAAATATGGCGTGTCATAGTGTAAATATGGCGTGTCATGGTGTAACTATGGCATGTCATGGTGTAACTAGGGCGTGTCATGGTGTAACTATGGCGTGTCATGGTGTAACTATGGCGTGTCATGGTGTAACTATGGCATGTCATGGTGTAACTAGGGCGTGTCATGGTGTAACTATGGCGTGTCATGGTGTAAATATGGCGTGTCATGGTGTAACTATGGCATGTCATGGTGTAACTAGGGCGTGTCATGGTGTAAATATGGCGTGTCATGGTGTAACTATGGCGTGTCGTGTCATGGTGTAACTATGGCGTGTCGTGTCATGGTGTAACTATGGCGTGTCATAGTGTAAATATGGCGTGTCATGGTGTAACTATGGCGTGTCATGGTGTAACTATGGCGTGTCATGGTGTAAATATGGCGTGTCATGGTGTAACTATGGCGTGTCATGGTGTAAATATGGCGTGTCATGGTGTAACTATGGCGTGTCATAGTGTAAATATGGCGTGTCATGGTGTAACTATGGCGTGTCATGGTGTAACTATGGCATGTCATGGTGTAACTAGGGCGTGTCATGGTGTAACTATGGCGTGTCATGGTGTAACTATGGCATGTCATAGTGTAAATATGGCGTGTCATGGTGTAACTATGGCGTGTCATGGTGTAAATATGGCGTGTCATGGTGTAACTATGGCGTGTCATGGTGTAACTATGGCGTGTCATGGTGTAACTATGGCGTGTCATGGTGTAACTATGGCGTGTCATGGTGTAAATATGGCATGTCATGGTGTAACTAGGGCGTGTCATGGTGTAACTATGGCGTGTCATGCGGTAAATATGGCGTGTCATGGTGTAACTATGGCGTGTCATGGTGTAACTATGGCGTGTCATGGTGTAACTATGGCGTGTCGTGTCATGGTGTAACTAGGGTGTGTCATGGTGTAACTAGGGCGTGTCATGGTGTAACTAGGGCGTGTCATGGTGTAAATAGGGCGTGTCATGATGTAACTATGGCGTGTCATGGTGTAACTAGGGCGTGTCATGGTGTAACTATGGCGTGTCATGCGGTAAATATGGCGTGTCATGGTGTAACTATGGCGTGTCATGGTGTAACTAGGGCGTGTCATGGTGTAACTAGGGCGTGTCATGGTGTAACTATGGCGTGTCATGGTGTAAATATGGCGTGTCATGGTGTAACTATGGCGTGTCGTGTCATGGTGTAACTATGGCGTGTCATGGTGTAACTATGGCGTGTCATGGTGTAACTAGGGCGTGTCATGGTGTAAATATGGCGTGTCATGGTGTAACTATGGCGTGTCGTGTCATGGTGTAACTATGGCGTGTCATGGTGTAACTATGGCGTGTCATGGTGTAACTATGGCGTGTCATGTTGCCTACCTGCCATTTCCTCCTCAGGATGTACTTCTTCATCCTCTCCTTGGAGAGCTTCTTGGCCTTCATGGTGTTGGTGTCCTGCTTCAGCCAGGTGTGTTCATAACACAGAGCACAGGTGAGGCGAGCCCTGAAACACACACAGAGACACACACACACACAGACACACACACAGACACACACACACACACACACAGACACACACACACACACACAGACACACAGAGAAAGACAGTCAGGTTTGGATGTTTGTGTGTGTGTGTGTGTGTGTGTGTGTCTGTGTGTGTGTGTGTGTGTGTGTGTGTGTCTGTGTGTGTGTCTGTGTGTGTGTGTGTGTGTGTGTGTCTGTGTGTGTGTGTGTGTGTGTGTGTGTGTGTGTGTGTGTGCTTTCTTACTTCATGTCTTTCTTAAGCAGGTTGGTGATGAAGTCTTTGGCGTTGTCGGAGATTTCGTCGAACGCCTCGTCCTCAAAGTCCCAGGAGGCCGAGGTGACGTTGGACAGAGTCTCGTTGTCGTTGTCGCCCATGAAGGGAGACAAACCGCTCAGCCTGAGAGGAGACAAACACAGGCTGAACTGAGCCAAACTGAGCCAAACACAGGCTGAACTGAGTCAAACACAGGCTGAACTGAGCCAAACGCAGGCTGAACTGAGCCAAACACAGGCTGAACTGAGCCAAACGCAGGCTGAACTGAGCCAAACGCAGGCTGAACTAAGCCAAACGCAGGCACATATACATATATGTGTCAAGTCAAGAAAAACAAAGAAACTTTCTTTTTTTACTTTCTGCCCTACCAGACTCTGGTCCATTAGCCTGGTCCTACCAGACTCTGGTCCACTAGCCTGGTCCTACCAGACCCTGGTCCATTAGCCTGGTCCTACCAGACTCTGGTCCATTAGCCTGGTCCTACCAGACTCTGGTCCACTAGCCTGGTCCTACCATACTCTGGTCCATTAGCCTGGTCCTACCAGACTCTGGTCCACTAGCCTGGTCCTACCAGACTCTGGTCCATTAGCCTGGTCCTACCAGACTCTGGTCCACTAGCCTGGTCCTACCAGACTCTGGTCCACTAGCCTGGTCCTACCAGACTCTGGTCCATTAGCCTGGTCCTACCAGACTCTGGTCCACTAGCCTGGTCCTACCAGACTCTGGTCCATTAGCCTGGTCCTACCAGACTCTGGTCCACTAGCCTGGTCCTACCAGACTCTGGTCCACTAGCCTGGTCCTACCAGACTCTGGTCCACTAGCCTGGTCCTACCAAACTCTGGTCCATTAGCCTGGTCCTACCAGACTCTGGTCCACTAGCCTGGTCCTACCAGACTCTGGTCCACTAGCCTGGTCCTACATGACTCTGGTCCACTAGCCTGGTCCTACCAGACTCTGGTCCACTAGCCTGGTCCTACATGACTCTGGTCCACTAGCCTGGTCCTACCAGACTCTGGTCCATTAGCCTGGTCCTACCAGACTCTGGTCCATTAGCCTGGTCCTACCAGACTCTAGCACATTAGACACTAGCCTGGTCCTACCACAGCCTGGTCCACTAGCCTGGTCGTGCTTGGTCGGGACTATTGCCGTCCCTTTTGACACAGTTATGTTAAGAAAAAGATTGTGGGACGCTGACAGCTGCTGTCCAAACGTCCTTATTTTAGGAGTTCGGAATGAGAACGGGTTGGTGATGCTACACGGAGGACTCACAGTATATAACAGATGACTCCTATACTCCACATGTCGGTGGGGTAACTGATGGCTTCATAGTTGATCACTTCTGGAGCCACGAACTCTGGAGTCCCAAACAAAACCTTCAGAGTTCCTGCGTTTTCTGTCAAAGAGAAACAATCAATTAAACAAAAGAACAATCCTACAGGACTAATGTTCAGCAGCAGCTAGCGTCACTAAAAGTTCTGTTGTTGCTGCTGACAGACTCACATTATTATTCTAAGAGTCTGACAACATTATGGGATGAATCCCTTCAGAGATAGACCTTTTAGTTAAAGAGTAAGATCCTTTTAGTTTAACATGGAACAGCCCCGAAATCACCATCACCAAACTCCACCAGACTCCATGTAAATAATCAC
>JAKRKW010000364.1:10000-12500 GCA_023566125.1 Zingel zingel
AGTAACTAGTAACTAAAGCTGGAACAGATTAATGTAGTGGAGTAACTAAAGTAACTAGTAACTAAAGCTGTAACAGATGAATGTAGTGGAGTAACTAAAGTAACTAGTAACTAAAGCTGGAACAGATAAATGTAGCGGAGTAACTAAAGTAACTAGTAACTAAAGCTGGAACAGATGAATGTAGCGGAGTAACTAAAGTAACTAGTAACTAAAGCTGGAACAGATGAATGTAGTGGAGTAACTAAAGTAACTAGTAACTAAAGCTGGAACAGATGAATGGAGCGGAGTAACTAAAGTAACTAGTAACTAAAGCTGGAACAGATGAATGTAGAGGAGTAACTAAAGTAACTAGTAACTAGTAACTAAAGCTGGAACAGATGAATGTAGAGGAGTAACTAAAGTAACTAGTAACCAAAGCTGGAACAGATGAATGTAGTGGAGTAACTAAAGTAACTAGTAACTAAAGCTGTAACAGATTAATGTAGTGGAGTAACTAAAGTAACTAGTAACTAAAGCTGGAACAGATGAATGTAGTGGAGTAACTAAAGTAACTAGTAACTAAAGCTGGAACAGATGAATGTAGCGGAGTAACTAAAGTAACTAGTAACTAAAGCTGTAACAGATGAATGTAGCGGAGTAACTAAAGTAACTAGTAACTAAAGCTGGAACAGATGAATGGAGCGGAGTAACTAAAGTAACTAGTAACTAAAGTAACTAGTATCTAAAGCTGTAACAGATGAATGGAGCGGAGTAACTAAAGTAACTAGTAACTAAAGCTGAAACGGATGAATGTAGTGGAGTAACTAAAGTAACTAGTAACTAAAGCTGTAACAGATGAATGTAGCGGAGTAACTAAAGTAACTAGTAACTAAAGCTGGAACAGATGAATGGAGCGGAGTAACTAAAGTAACTAGTAACTAAAGCTGTAACAGATGAATGTAGTGGAGTAACTAAAGTAACTAGTAACTAAAGCTGGAACAGATGAATGTAGCGGAGTAACTAAAGTAACTAGTAACTAAAGCTGGAACAGATGAATGTAGAGGAGTAACTAAAGTAACTAGTAACTAAAGCTGGAGTAACTAAAGTAACTAGTAACTAAAGCTGGAACAGATTAATGTAGTGGAGTAACTAAAGTAACTAGTAACTAAAGCTGTAACAGATGAATGTAGTGGAGTAACTAAAGTAACAAGTAACTAAAGCTGTAACAGATGAATGTAGTGGAGTAACTAAAGTAACTAGTAACTAAAGCTGTAACAGATGAATGTAGTGGAGTAACTAAAGTAACTAGTAACTAAAGCTGGAACAGATGAATGTAGTGGAGTAACTAAAGTAACTAGTAACTAAAGCTGTAACAGATGAATGTAGTGGAGTAACTAAAGTAACTAGTAACTAAAGCTGGAACAGATGAATGGAGCGGAGTAACTAAAGTAACTAGTAACTAAAGCTGGAACAGATGAATGTAGAGGAGTAACTAAAGTAACTAGTAACTAAAGTAACTAGTAACTAAAGTAACTAGTAACTAAAGCTGTAACAGATGAATGTAGCGGAGTAACTAAAGTAACTAGTAACTAAAGCTGGAACAGATGAATGTAGAGGAGTAACTAAAGTAACTAGTAACTAAAGTAACTAGTAACTAAAGCTGTAACAGATGAATGTAGTGGAGTAACTAAAGTAACTAGTAACTAAAGATGGAACAGATGAATGTAGTGGAGTAACTAAAGTAACTAGTAACTAAAGCTGGAACAGATGAATGGAGCGGAGTAACTAAAGTAACTAGTAACTAAAGTAACTAGTAACTAAAGCTGTAACAGATGAATGTAGTGGAGTAACTAAAGTAACTAGTAACTAAAGCTGTAACAGATGAATGTAGCGGAGTAACTAAAGTAACTAGTAACTAAAGCTGGAACAGATGAATGGAGTGGAGTAACTAAAGTAACTAGTAACTAAAGTAACTAGTAACTAAAGCTGTAACAGATGAATGTAGTGGAGTAACTAAAGTAACTAGTAACTAAAGTAACTAGTAACTAAAGCTGTAACAGATGAATGTAGTGGAGTAACTAAAGTAACTAGTAACTAAAGCTGGAACAGATGAATGTAGCGGAGTAACTAAAGTAACTAGTAACTAAAGCTGGAACAGATGAATGGAGCGGAGTAACTAAAGTAACTAAAGCTGGAACAGATGAATGTAGAGGAGTAACTAAAGTAACTAGTAACTAAAGCTGTAACAGATGAATGTAGCGGAGTAACTAAAGTAACTAGTAACTAAAGCTGGAACAGATGAATGTAGTGGAGTAACTAAAGTAACTAGTAACTAAAGCTGTAACAGATGAATGTAGCGGAGTAACTAAAGTAACTAGTAACTAAAGCTGGAACAGATGAATGTAGAGGAGTAACTAAAGTAACTAGTAACTAAAGTAACTAGTAACTAAAGCTGTAACAGATGAATGTAGCGGAGTAACTAAAGTAACTAGTAACTAAAGCTGGAACAGATGAATGTAGC
>JAKRKW010000364.1:20000-22500 GCA_023566125.1 Zingel zingel
TTTCAGCACTTTTTGGCGGATTTTTCAGCGCTTTTTGGCAGGATTTTTCAGCACTTTTCGGTGTTTTTTTAAGCGCTTTTGGCGAGTTTTTTCAGCGCTTTTCGGTGGGTTTTATCAGTGCTTTTTGGCGAGTTTTTCAGCACTTTTTGGTGGATTTTTCAGCGCTTTTTGGCGGGATTTTTCAGCAGTTTTCGGTGTTTTTTTAAGCGCTTTTGGCGAGTTTTTTCAGCGCTTTTCGGTGGGTTTTATCAGTGCTTTTTGGCGAGTTTTTCAGCACTTTTTGGTGGATTTTTCAGCGCTTTTTGGCGGGATTTTTCAGCGCTTTTTGGTGTTTTTTTTAAGCGTTTTTGGCGAGTTTTTTCAGCGTTTTTCGGTGGGTTTTATCAGTGCTTTTTGGCGAGTTTTTCATCACTTTTTGGTGGATTTTTCAGCGCTTTTTGGCGAGTTTTTCAGCGCTTTTTGGTGTTTTTTTTAAGCGCTTTTGGCGGGTTTTTTCAGCGCTTTTCGGTGGGTTTTATCAGTGCTTTTTGGTGGGATTTTTCAGCGCTTTTTGGTGTTTTTTTTAAGCGCTTTTTGGCGAGTTTTTCAGCACTTTTTGGCGGATTTTTCAGCGCTTTTTGGCGGGATTTTTCAGCACTTTTCGGTGTTTTTTTAAGCGCTTTTGGCGAGTTTTTTCAGCGCTTTTCGGTGGGTTTTATCAGTGCTTTTTGGCGAGTTTTTCAGCACTTTTTGGTGGATTTTTCAGCGCTTTTTGGCGGGATTTTTCAGCGCTTTTTGGTGTTTTTTTTAAGCGTTTTTGGCGAGTTTTTTCAGCACTTTTCGGTGGGTTTTATCAGTACTTTTTGGCGAGTTTTTCAGCACTTTTCGGTGTTTTTTTAAGCGCTTTTGGCGAGTTTTTTCAGCGCTTTTCGGTGGGTTTTATCAGTGCTTTTTGGCGGGATTTTTCAGCGGGATTTTTCAGTGCTTTTTGGCGAGTTTTTCAGCACTTTTTGGCGAGTTTTTCAGCGCTTTTTGGTGGTTTTTTTAAGCGCTTTTGGCGGGTTTTTTCAGCGCTTTTCGGTGGATTTTTCAGCACTTTTTGGTGGATTTTTCAGCGCTTTTTGGTGTTTTTTTAAGCGCTTTTGGCGAGTTTTTTCAGCGCTTTTTGGCGGGATTTTTCAGTGCCGAGGATATCGGTTGTTTGTTTCCTCTAATACCATAATACAATATATAGAACTGTTGCTTTTTTCTATGTTTTTGTCATTTTTGGGACATTTTTGTAGAATTTTGGCTTTTTCTGACATGTTTGTTACTTTTTTAGTCACTTTTTGAACGTTTTTTTGGTGGGATTTTCTCTCGTTAAAGCATCATTTACAGAACTTTTATTTCCCGTCTTATCGGCGCTGTAAAACTACGGAAGCATTTTGCTGCCAAAAAAGATTTCAGTTATTAAGTGAAAACTTTATTGTAACAAAATGTTTTTATGTAAAACTTAATGTTTATAAGTTGGAATAATGTCAAAAAAAATTTCACGACTTTTCCTAAATTAACTTTTTTCTATTTTTTTTTCTGAATTTTGACGACTATTTTTCACGACTTTTTTCCAGAATTATAACTTTTTTCACAACTTTTTCCTGAATTTTGACGACTTTTTTAACGACTTTTTTTCCAGAATTATTACTTTTTTCACAAGTTTTTCCTGAATTTTGACGACTTTTTTAACGACTTTTTCCAGAATTATTACTTTTTTCACAAGTTTTTCCTGAATTTTGACGACTTTTTTAACGACTTTTTTTTCCAGAATTATTACTTTTTTCCCAACTTATTTCCCGAATTACTTTTTTCACAACTTTTTCCTAAATTTTGACGACTTTTTTCCAGAATTATTATTTTTTTTCACGACTTTTTTCCTGAATTTTGACGACTTTGTTCACGACTTTTTCCTAAATTTTGACGACTTTTTTCCGGAAATATTCTTTTGAAATGAAAGATATCTTGTGAGTATCACTAACAGTATTACGTAAAAAAAGAAGGGGGGGGGGGGGGGGGGGGGTTACTATTATAATTACTGTAACGTATATGTGTGTGTGTATATATATATATAAAATACGTTTTCAGGCGTGGAAGCAAAATGCTTCCGTACCAAAAACTAAAACCATGTTTGTGTTTTGTGAGGTTGACAGGAAGTGATGCGACTGACAGGAAGTGATGCGGCGGCCGCCGTTAGCGAGGAAACGGCTGCATCTGCAGCTTGTCGTAGGTGTCTTTGTGCGCCGAGCTCAGACCCTAAACACACGGAAAATATCAGTTAACACAAACATAAACATCAGGAATTATTATAATGTGTATATATACACACATATATATATATACACATTACCTCATTACCCACACACACACACACACACACACACACACACACACACACACACACACACACACACACACACACACACACACACACACACACACACACACACACACACACACACACACACACACACACACACACACACACGTT
>JAKRKW010000365.1:0-2500 GCA_023566125.1 Zingel zingel
AGATCGGATTCTGAACGAGCCGCCATGACAGTCTGGCTGTTAATTTCTGGAGAAAAAAGAACCACGTGACGCATTCGTCCAATCAGCTGCCGGTTTTCATTTTCTGGGAAACAATACAGAAGTCTAAGTCTAAGTTTGACCTTTTGCTACCGGTTCCTCATATCTGTTCCGTTACAAACATGCAGGATCATCGATGAGTTGCCAAACACAGAAGCAGCCGAACTCTTACAAAATGTTGAGCTGCAAAACATTCAACTGTTTCAGCATGAGGAAGTGCTTCTCTCGGTTCCTCTTTTTACTGCAAAACTACTTCTACTGTTTCAGGGTATAGCAACAGAAACACACTATACCTTCATTTATACCCTAATGCACACATTACACGTTCATTTATACCCTAATACACATAATATACCTTCATTTATACCCTAATGCACACATTACACGTTCATTTATACCCTAATACACATAATATACCTTCATTTATACCCTAATGCACACATTACACGTTCATTTATACCCTAATACACACAATATACCTTCATTTATACCCTAATGCACACATTACACGTTCATTTATACCCTAATACACACAATATACCTTCAATTATACCCTAATAAACACTATATCTTCATTTATACCCTAATACACACACTATATCTTCATTTATACCCTAATAAACACACTATATCTTCAATTATACCCTAATACACACACTATATCTTCAATTATACCCTAATACAAACACACTACACCTTCATTTATACCCTAATACACACACTATATCTTCATTTATACCCTAATAAACACACTATATCTTCATGTATACCCTAATAAACACACTATATCTTCATTTATACCCTAATACAAACACACTACGTTCATTTATACCCTAATAAACACACTACGCTTTCATTTATACCCTAATACACACACACTCTACCTTCATTTATACCCTAATAAACACACTACGCTTTCATTTATACCCTAATACACACACTACGCTTTCATTTATACCCTAATACACACACTCTACCTTCATTTATACCCTAATAAACAGACTATACCTTCATTTATACCCTAATAAACACACTCTACCTTCATTTATACCCAAATACAAACACACTACATTCATTTATACCCTAATAAACACTCTACGCTTTCATTTATACCCTAATACACACACTATACCTTCATTTATACCCTAATACACACACAATATGTTCATTTATACCCTAGTAAACACACTATACGTTCATTTATACCCTAATAAACACACTATACGTTCATTTATACCCTAATACACACGCTATACGTTCATTTATACCCTAGTAAACACACTATACGTTCATTTATACCCTAATAAACACACTATACGTTCATTTATACCCTAATACACACGCTATACGTTCATTTATACCCTAGTAAACACACTATACGTTCATTTATACCCTAATAAACAGACTATACATTAATTTATACCCTAATAAACACATTATACATTCATTTATACCCTAATAAACACACTCTACCTTCATTTATACCCTAATAAACACACTACGCTTTCATTTATACCCTAATACACACACTACGCTTTCATTTATACCCTAATACACACACTATACCTTCATTTATACCCTAATACAAATACACTACGTTCATTTATACCCTAATAAACACACTACACTTTCATTTATACCCTAATACACACACTATACGTTCATTTATACCCTAATACACACACTATACCTTCATTTATACCCTAATACACACACTATACGTTCATTTATACCCTAATACACACACTATACCTTCATTTATACCATAGTAAACACACTATACGTTCATGTATACCCTAATAAACAGACTATACCTTAATTTATACCCTAATAAACAGACTATACCTTCATTTATACCCTAATACACACACTATACGTTCATTTATACCCTAATAAACACAATATACGTTCATTTATACCCTAATACACACACTATACCTTCATTTATACCCTAATACACACACTATACCTTCATTTATACCCTAATACACACACTATACCTTCATTTATACCCTAATACACACACTATACCTTAATTTATACCCTAATACACACACTATACCTTAATTTATACCCTAATACACACACTATACCTTCATTTATACCCTAATACACACACTATACCTTCATTTATACCCTAATACACACACTATACCTTCATTTATACCCTAATACACACACTATACCTTCATTTATACCCTAATACACACACTATACCTTCATTTATACCCTAATACACACACTATACCTTCATTTATACCCTAATACACACACTATACCTTCATTTATACCCTAGTAAACACACTATACGTTCATTTATACCCTAATAAACACACTATACCTTTATTTATACCCTAATACACACACTATACGTTCATTTATACCCTAATACACACACTATACGTTCATTTATACCCTAATACACACACTATACGTTCATTTA
>JAKRKW010000365.1:7500-31030 GCA_023566125.1 Zingel zingel
GTAGTGGAGTAACTAAAGTAACTAGTAACTAAAGCTGTAACAGATGAATGTAGAGGAGTAACTAAAGTAACTAGTAACTAAAGCTGTAACAGATGAATGTAGAGGAGTAACTAAAGTAACTAGTAACTAAAGCTGGAACTGATGAATGGAGCGGAGTAACTAAAGTAACTAGTAACTAAAGCTGGAACAGATGAATGGAGCGGAGTAACTAAAGTAACTAGTAACTAAAGCTGGAACAGATGAATGTAGCGGAGTAACTAAAGTAACTAGTAACTAAAGTAACTAGTAACTAAAGCTGTAACAGATGAATGTAGTGGAGTAACTAAAGTAACTAGTAACTAAAGCTGTAACAGATGAATGTAGTGGAGTAACTAAAGTAACTAGTAACTAAAGCTGTAATGTAGCAGATGAATGTAGCGGAGTAACTAAAGTAACTAGTAACTAAAGCTGGAACAGATGAATGTAGTGGAGTAACTAAAGTAACTAGTAACTAAAGCTGTAACAGATGAATGTAGTGGAGTAACTAAAGTAACTAGTAACTAAAGCTGTAACAGATGAATGGAGCGGAGTAACTAAAGTAACTAGTAACTAAAGCTGTAACAGATGAATGTAGCGGAGTAACTAAAGTAACTAGTAACTAAAGCTGTAACAGATGAATGTAGCGGAGTAACTAAAGTAACTAGTAACTAAAGTAACTAGTAACTAAAGCTGTAATGTAGCAGATGAATGTAGCGGAGTAACTAAAGTAACTAGTAACTAAAGCTGGAACAGATGAATGTAGCGGAGTAACTAAAGTAACTAGTAACTAAAGCTGTAACAGATGAATGTAGTGGAGTAACTAAAGTAACTAGTAACTAAAGCTGTAACAGATGAATGGAGCGGAGTAACTAAAGTAACTAGTAACTAAAGCTGTAACAGATGAATGTAGTGGAGTAACTAAAGTAACTAGTAACTAAAGCTGTCAGATGAATGTAGTGGAGTAACTAAAGTAACTAGTAACTAAAGCTGTCAGATGAATGTAGTGGAGTAACTAAAGTAACTAGTAACTAAAGCTGTAACAGATGAATGTAGTGGAGTAACTAAAGTAACTAGTAACTAAAGCTGGAACAGATGAATGTAGTGGAGTAACTAAAGTAACTAGTAACTAAAGCTGGAACAGATGAATGGAGCGGAGTAACTAAAGTAACTAGTAACTAAAGCTGTCAGATGAATGTAGTGGAGTAACTAAAGTAACTAGTAACTAAAGCTGTCAGATGAATGTAGTGGAGTAACTAAAGTAACTAGTAACTAAAGCTGTATCAGATGAATGTAGCGGAGTAACTAAAGTAACTAGTAACTAAAGCTGTAACAGATGAATGTAGTGGAGTAACTAAAGTAACTAGTAACTAAAGCTGTAACAGATGAATGTAATGGAGTAACTAAAGTAACTAGTAACTAAAGCTGGAACAGATGAATGTAGTGGAGTAACTAAAGTACAAGTACCTCAACATTTGGACTGAAGTACAGTCCTGGAGTAAATGTACTTAGTTACATTCTAGCTCTGTGTTCTGAGGATGTCGTTGAACCCAGGAAACAGCAAAACGTTGCAGAATGCGTTGTAGATTGAACGTGCCCCAGGTGTGTTGCAACCATTGGTCCCGCCCCCTTCACCTCCAGGCAGGTGTCAAAGATGATCTATGTTCAAGAAGATGGAGCACTCAACTGTTAAAAACAAACAGCTCTTATGTTGTCTGTGAAGAGAGTTTTTTAAACTGTATTTATGTAACCCTTGTGTTGCCATATATATATATATATATATATATATATATATATATATATATATATATATATATATTAGTGCTAAAATATTTAATCACGATTGATCGCATTGTCATAGTTAATTAATCGCACATTTTTATCTATTCTAAATGTCTCTAGATTTCTTTTTGTCACATTATTTGTTCTCATTTTAATGCTCTTATCAACATGGAAATGTGGATCGGCTTGCTTTGTGCTTTTGTCGCCTGGCTTTGATGGGGGGGGCGGAGAATTCGCATCAGCTGTGTGCTTGGCCATCAGCAGTGTGCTCGGCCATCAGCTGTGTGCTTGACCATCAGCTGTGTGCTTGACCATCAGCTGTGTGCTTGACCATCAGCTGTGTGCTTGGCCATCAGCTGTGTGCTCGGCCATCAGCTGTGTGCTTGACCATCAGCTGTGTGCTTGGCCATCAGCTGTGTGCTCGGCCATCAGCTGTGTGCTTGACCATCAGCTGTGTGCTTGGCCATCAGCTGTGTGCTCGGCCATCAGCTGTGTGCTTGACCATCAGCTGTGTGCTTGATCATCAGCTGTGTGCTCGGCCATCAGCTGTGTACTTGACCATCAGCTGTGTGCTCGGCCATCAGCTGTGTGCTCGGCCATCAGCCGTGTGCTTGGCCATCAGCTGTGTGCTTGGCCATCAGCTGTGTGCTTGGCCATCAGCCGTGTTTATATATATATATATATATATATATATATATATATATATATATATATATATATATATATATATATATTATGTGTACCTTTTAATGTATAGTGAATGAGCGCTGTATGACTGCTGGTTGTCTCTGTTAGTCTTATGTTACCTGCCTAGGGACTGCAGATGGAAAGTAGTTATTTTAACTAATTCTGGCATATTTACATGGTGTTTTTATACAACAATGTTCATAAATATGCACGGTCCCTATCAAATAATCCAATAAATAAATAAATAAATAAATAAAAACAATGTTGCCCATCCCTGACCCATATCATAGCACTCTGATACATGCTGTCCTTTTGTCTGCTAGATGCTACATTTTCATTGTTTTCTGCAAATGTTCACTCTCATCGTATTCTGATAAGGGGAGTCGTAAACATTGCATCATGGTCTATGTAGTCTTGCATTGCCCGCTCCATCACCACAGTGCTCTAGAGTAAGGTCTAAAATCTTTCTGGGTTGTTTGCATGTCTTTAAACCAATCACAGTCGTCTTGGACGGCGCTGAGCTCTGGATGCAGTGACGGTGCCTCTGCTAAATAATCTCAGGAAGGAACTTGTTTTGGGGGAACATTTGCACCCTGCAAAAGAAATCTCCACATCCAATATTAAATGAAGTTAACTGTTGACACAATACAGTAACATGTGTGATGTTTTGGACATTTCTGTTACCTTGTTTGTAGATTTTTGTATGTATATTCCTTTCGTGTAGATTTCTGTTCAGTTATCTCCTGGGTCATTGTGTATAGATCTTTGTATGTATCCTGGTTTGGTATATTCCTGTATATCTCTGTTCCTTATTCCTCTGTTCATTGTGTTTTTGTTTATTCCATTTAAGTGTATTCTTGGGCGTGTTGTGCATTTCTCTGGTTATGTTCTGCTTCCTGTTTTATTTTGATAGTCTGTGTTCTGTCTTGTCATGTCTAGCTTTACTTTCTGCGTTTCCTGCCTTTTGTTGATTGTCCTGCCCCGCCCCGATGTGTTCCACCAGCTGTATCACCTGTCCCTCATGCGTTCATTACCTCGTGTATTTAACCCCTAATAAAATAAAATAAATAACCCAAAATGCAATGACAATAATCACTAACTTTACCTCCGAAGAATATTGTATGGAAGCCATACAAAACGGGTCAAATTTGAGCCGAGGACAACACGAATGTTAAAGCCTTGGGCCCTGTTTGCACCAATATGCTCGCGGGTGAAAACGACAAAATATTTGATCAGATGTGCCTTTCGTTTAGACAGTGACGCCGTTTTTGGGGCTTAAAAATGCAAAAAAGTGAATATGTGTGCCGTGTGTGTGTGTGTGTGTGTGTGTGTGTGTGCCGTGTGTGTGTGTGTGTGTGCCGTGAGTGTGTGTGTGTGTGTGTGTGTGTGTGTGTGTGTGTGCCGTGAGTGTGTGTGTGTATGTGTGTGCCGTGTGTGTGTGTGTGTGTGTGTGTGTGTGTGTGTGCCGTGAGTGTGTGTGTGTGTGTGTGTGCCGTGAGTGTGTGTGTGCCGTGTGTGTGTGTGTGTGTGTGTGCGTGAGAGTGTGTGTGTGTGCGTGAGAGTGTGTGTGTGTGTGTGTGTGTGTGTGTGCCGTGAGTGTGTGTGTGTGTGTGTGTGTGTGTGTGTGTGTGTGTGTGTGTGTGTGTGCGTGAGAGTGTGTGTGTGTGCGTGAGTGTGTGTGTGTGTGTGTGTGTGTGTGTGCCGTGAGTGTTTGAGTGTGTGTGTGTGTGTGTGTGTGTGTGTGTGCGTGAGAGTGTGTGTGTGTGCGTGAGAGTGTGTGTATGTGTGTGTGTGTGCCGTGAGTGTTTGAGTGTGTGTGTGTGTGTGTGTGTGTGTGTGTGTGTGTGCCGTGAGTGTGCATTGTTTGGATAATAACGCCACCTCCTCGTCTGTCCAGACACACTTTTGCGTCACCACATGCACGCAGATTCCCCCCCCAAATGCTCGTCTAAATGCAGAACGCCACTTCTGCGTTGTCTCCTCAGATCGTTTCCGTCTTTCGCCTTAATTCTCTGGTAAGACATGCATGTAACTGGTGGTGGTGAGTGAATGAGACAATGTCCAAAACAGTGAATTATCTTTGGGTGATGTTCCCGTTTATTGTAAAATAATGAACAGACAGAAGTTGATTACCTTGATGAGATGAACTTGAAGTAATGCAGGTTCATTTTCTTTAGTTTAAGCTTACAGTAAGAACCGTGCGTTCCTGCATACTTGCTCAAAATGACTTCCCATTCCCCTGATTAATATCACCTGCGACCAGTGTCACCTCTGTACATATACTACCATCTAGTGGTCAAAATGTTGTAGCCCTTACATTACATTACTCATCTATTTACACACATTACAAGAATTATAGTACACATACTGAATGTCTCCTACAGTTAAAATGCATTGTGACATCCACAGTTCTCTTTTATTTTATTATATATAATTAAAAACTTTTCCTTAAGATGTTTGATGTGTCATTAGTGAGATACCCACACACACGGAGGATAGAAAGCTAACTAAATGACTGGAGGGATCAATATGAGGAGATTATGTCACCATTTCTGAGGAAAAAAGACACAATCAATGGGCCAAATAGGAACCAAAGTGAAGGCTTGTCCACCACCAACATTTAAACCACAGGACTGGAAGTAGTCGCCCTCCTACAGAGAACAAAAAGACACTGAGGAACCATATGACTGGAACCCAAACCAGGGATAAAGAGGTTCAGTGAATGTGGTGTTGAAGGTGTGGAGGAGGATCAGTGAGTCAGAGGAGACTCTGTAGAAGGACAGAGAGCCAGCAGGACAGTCCACATACACTGCTAGTCTCTCAGAGACAGAGGAGGAGGAGATGGATGCTACTCTACCAGAGACAGAGGAGGAGGAGATGGATGCTACTCTACCAGAGACAGAGGAGGAGGAGATGGATGCTACTCTACCAGAGACAGAGGAGGAGGAGATGGATGCTACTCTACCAGAGACAGAGGAGGAGATGGGGAGGACTGTTCTTCTGCCATTGTGCCAGACAGAGTAACCATTATCAGAGCAGTACAGACTCCAGAGGCCTGGACTACAAATCAAGATCAACATGCCCTGGATTTGCCTGAGGAACAATCCAACCTTTAAGGACCCCAATTTTGTTTCTGAATGAATAATGTATCGTAAATAAATAAATGTTCTTCCTTAAATACAGGGAGCATAAGTCAGTCCACCCCTATGTTAGATTCCCATAGAGGCAGGCAGACTTTTATTTTGAAAGGCCAGTTATTTCATGGATCCAGGATACTATGCATCCTGATAAAGTTCCCTTGGTCCCCACATCATCACATCCCCTTCACCATACCCCCCATCATCACATCCCCTTCACCATACCCCCACATCATCACATCCCCTTCACCATACCCCCCCCATCATCACATCCCCTTCACCATACCCCCACATCATCACATCCCCTTCACCATACCCCCACATCATCACATCCCCTTCACCATACCCCCACATCATCACATCCCCTTCACCATACCCCCACATCATCACATCCCCTTCACCATACCCCCACATCATCACATCCCCTTCACCATACCCCCACATCATCACATCCCCTTCACCATACCCCCCCCCCCCCATCATCACATCCCCTTCACCATACCCCCCCCCCCACATCATCACATCCCCTTCACCATACCCCCCCCCCCCCCCACATCATCACATCCCCTTCACCATACCCCCACATCATCACATCCCCTTCACCATACCCCCCCCCCCCCCATCATCACATCCCCTTCACCATACCCCCCCCCCCCCATCATCACATCCCCTTCACCATACCCCCCCCCCCACATCATCACATCCCCTTCACCATACCCCCCCCCCCCCCCACATCATCACATCCCCTTCACCATACCTAGAGATTGGCATGGTTGTATTCCAGTTAGCCTAATAGCTGGCTTGATTTGCATTGAGAGATGATCTTATGGAAAGTACCCCATGCCAGTCTCTATTACAATGGCGTCACTTTGACAGAGAATAACTTTACCTCTGAAACGTTTAAAGACTCTATTTGTCCATTATTTATTTCTAAAGAAACACGACGATATATAAAAGGCTCCATTACCTTGTAGCTCACGTTATGGCTCCGTAGCAGACGTTTTTATAAAAATTTAAAAATAAACCCTTAATTCACCCATTTACATGTGGAAATATGCTGGCTCTATACACGCTAAAAGTACTGATTATTTACATGGAGTCTGGTGGAAATATGCTGGCTCTATACACGCTAAAAGTCCTGATTATTTACACGGAGTCTGGTGGAGATATGCTGGCTCTATACACGCTAAAAGTCCTGATTATTTACATGGAGTCTGGTGGAAATATGCTGGCTCTATACACGCTAAAAGTCCTGATTATTTACATGGAGTCTGGTGGAAATATGCTGGCTCTATACACGCTAAAAGTCCTGATTATTTACATGGAGTCTGGTGTAGTTTGGTGATGGTGATTTTGGGGCTGTTTCATGTTAAACTAAAAGGATCTTACTCTTTAACTAAAAGGTCTATCTCTGTAGGGATCCTTTCATAATGTTGTCAGACACTTAGAATAATAATCTGAGTCTGTCAGTGATAAAAACAGCATATCATTGTTAAAGGCCCTCATAGCCAGATGAAACTCCTGCTCTAGTCAGATTCACTGAATGTTTGTTCCCCCCCCAAATGTTTTAGGATACATGATGTATATATTCCAAAGTTCTCCATTAAGACTTCCTACAAACTGAATGATGTGCTGCCAGAAATGGGAATGACAGACATGTTTGATGTTCGTGCAAATTTGAGAGGCATTTCAGAGGAGCAAAGACTGCCAGTCTCAGAAGTAAGTAAACAGAGCATATGTTATTTCACACTTATTCCATTCTTCTGTCGTCTCACTTTCTCTGCGTTGCACCGCAGGTTGTGCACGAAGCTACGCTGGACGTGGACGAGACCGGAGCCGCCACAGGCATCGGCATCATACCGTTGTCTTCTATCCCTGTGTGGAAGTTCACTCGTCCATTCATGGTCGTCATCACTGAACGTAACATGGAGAAAATCCTCTTCTTGGGCAAGATTATCAACCCAACCAGCTGATGTTCATCACTTTGTGTTTGCTCGAGCACAGCTGTTGCAGCTCATATAAAGAAGTCAGAAAAAACTTTGTTTTGTTGTCTCTTGCTTTATTAAGAGTGTAAACAGTGTTGATATAATGATCTTTGAAGGTAAAATAATGTAGGTTTAAAATAAGATCAACTTCCATAAGCATTTGATATTCATTTATAACAGATCAGATTTTAAAAATACAATAGAGCTCAACAGTGACCGCCCACTTTTTGAACCGCTCTGGTTCTGGCAGCGGTGGCAGAAGAATTAAAATCCTTTACTTAAGTAAAAGTACTACTTCCACACTGTAAAAGTACAAGTCCGTTTACTTATAGCGCTAAAGGGACGGCGATAGTCCCGACCAAGCGCGTTTACTTATAACGCTAAAGGGACGGCTATAGTCCCGACCAAGCGCGTTTACTTATAGCGCTAAAGGGACGACAATAGTCCAGACCAAGCGCGTTTACTTATAGCGCTAAAGGGACGGCGATAGTCCCGACCAAGCGCGTTTACTTATAGCGCTAAAGGGACGGCTATAGTCCCGACCAAGTGCGTTTACTTATAACGCTAAAGGGACGGCTATAGTCCCGACCAAGCGCGTTTACTTATAGCGCTAAAGGGACGACAATAGTCCCGACCAAGCGCGTTTACTTATAGCGCTAAAGGGACGGCGATAGTCCCGAACAAGCGCGTTTACTTATAGCGCTAAAGGGACGGCAATAGTCCTTGAAAATGTTACTTCAGTAAAAGTCTGTAAGTATCATCAGGAAAATGTACTTAAAGTATAAAAGTAAAAGTACTTAATGCAAAAAAAATAAAACTACACACACACACACACACACACACACACACACACACACACACACACACACACACACACACACACACACACACCTCGTAAACAGGTTGTCTCCATTAACACTTTTCTAAATATATGTGTGAGTCTGTGTATGCAGGATTTATGCCATTTTATTTATATTGTCAAATGTAAACAAGACTTATCTCAGGACACTTTACAAATAGAGTAGGTCTAGACCCCTCTCTTATATACAAAGACCCATCATTCCCCCCAAGAGTAAGCATTTGGTGAGGAAAACGGCCAGTCTGATGCCACCGTCATCTGTCCTGGACCAGTTGGCAACACAGATATTATAATAATGAATAATAATGAAGAAGATGAGGACTTATTTGTCCCATTTGTCCCATTTTGCACGTATCATAAAGATACTTAAAGATATTTTCCTTGCTGGAAAATACAAGGCACTGTGTATAAAACTGTATCGTCAAACCTTTACGATCCAACTGATAATGTTTAATACTTTCTGTTAATGTTTGACTTCAGTTGTTCCTTCCAAAGTTCAGAGCTGCTCTGTGATCACATTTCTTTGAAGAACTCTTGAGTCTGAAGATGAAGACAGAGAGTTGAGACTGAATGGGAATCAAAAGACCTTCCTAAACCTCCTGCTGTCAGTTACGTGTTTGTTATTTCTCCCGCTGGTTTCCTGCTGAATAACGTCACCGCCGAACGTCGACTTTATGCAAATTATTTTCACCATCAAAAGGTGACGTAAACAACAGTTTTCCACCATTTTGTTGTCAGCAAGTGTCCGTTTTAAAGTGATCTTATAATAGTAGAGATGGTTGCAGAAATGAAATGTTAAATTGTTGAACATGGATGCAGTTCTGCGTTAACTGGATTATTGTTCTGGTCACTCAGTGTATTTTGTCAGCTGAAATGTAATAGACAATAATATATGTCAACATAGGACAATACAGACAACATTTTCCCTAGAAATGACATTTATATATTGCCAAATTGCTTTTTCAATTATGTGTTTACGTTACGTGCTGAAAAATGTAATCGTTGCCTGAATTATGTTCAGAGGCAATGTTTTGAGTTAATATAGCACTATATATTTATGAACTGCACCAGAGTTGCAGAGAGGTATCATGTTAGAGGTGTAACAGAGGTTGATCAACCTTGAATGTTTGACATTTACTGTCCAACGTCCAGTGGAAAGACTTTGAAGGTGTTAACAGGCGGCATAGATTCTGATCAACAGATTTAAAAACAACCATTACATGTTTAAGCATGTGCTGTGATAGTGAGCAGGGAAAAGAGGACCCAAACACAGAGAGAGGCAGACAGGCAGGAGGGGGTAGAACTTCAGGGCTTAACGGCGATAGTCCCGACCAAGCGCGTTCACTTATAGCGCTAAAGGGACGGCGATAGTCCCGACCAAGCGCGTTCACTTATAGCGCTAAAGGGACGGCGATAGTCCCGACCAAGCGTGTTCACTTACAGCGCTAAAGGGACGGCGATAGTCCCGACCAAGCGCGTTTACTTATAGCGCTAAAGGGACGGCGATAGTCCCGACCAAGCTCGTTTACTTATAGCGCTAAAGGGACGGCAATAGTCCCGACCAAGCGCGTTTACTTATAGCGCTAAAACGACGGCGATAGTCCCGACCAAGCGCGTTTACTTATAGCGCTAAAGGGACGGCTATAGACCCGACCAAGCGCGTTTACTTATAGCGCTAAAGGGACGTCGATAGTCCCGACCAAGCGCGGTTACTTATAGCGCTAAAGGGACGGCAATAGTCCCGACCAAGCGCGTTCACTTATAGCCCTAAAGGGACGGCGATAGTCCCGACCAAGCGCGTTTACTTATAGCGCTAAAGGGACGGCGATAGTCCCGACCAAGCTCGTTTACTTATAGCGCTAAAGGGACGGCTATAGTCCCGACCAAGCGCGTTTACTTATAGCGCTAAAACGACGGCGATAGTCCCGACCAAGCGCGTTTACTTATAGCGCTAAAGGGACGGCTATAGACCCGACCAAGCGCGTTTACTTATAGCGCTAAAGGGACGTTGATAGTCCCGACCAAGCGCGGTTACTTATAGCGCTAAAGGGACGCCGATAGTCCCGACCAAGCGCGGTTACTTATAGCGCTAAAGGGACGACAATAGTCCCGACCAAGCGCGTTTACTTACAGCGCTAAAGGGACGGCAATAGTCCCGACCAAGCGCGTTAACTTATAGCGCTAAAGGGACGGCGATAGTCCCGACCAAGCGCGTTTACTTATAGCGCTAAAGGGACGGCGATAGTCCCGACCAAGCGCGTTTACTTATAGCGCTAAAGGGACGGCGATAGTCCCGACCAAGCGCGTTTACTTATAGCGCTAAAGGGACGGCGATAGTCCCGACCAAGCGCGTTTACTTATAGCGCTAAAGGGACGGCGATAGTCCCGACCAAGCACGTTTACATAAAACGGTGTGAGAATGTGTTGGACTCCTTTTTGTACTTATCCAGCAGTCTTCATGAATACCACTTCCTTCGTTTGATTGTGTTATTGTTTGTCTGTTTTATGGTTAGTATGTTATTGCCTCACTGGTCTTACCGTTCATCCTGGCCGGGACATTGTTTGTTTCAAAGAGGCTTTTAAATTAATGTAAAAAGAATAACACCATAGTGGAATTATTGAATACATTTCAAAGTAATCTAAAACTAATTTTCTTTTATGTTTGTTGAAATAAATGATGATAATGATGATGATGTGTTCGTGAGAAGATGTGGACTCTGCTATGAATCTGTGTGAGGACAGAAAGGAGGGAGCTCCTCCATCTAAAGCCTCTCTGCATGGGAAACATGACAGCAAGACCAAAGCTCAGAGGTGAGAGGACGATCTCTAAATGTCCATGACCCAAATATCTCTAACATTATTATTCCCACTGAAAGCTCTCTGTGTTGAACAGACCAGACTCTCCTGTATCAACCTGCGAGTCCACAAAGAGTGACCGCTCTAAGGGTCGACCTTTTGACTTCAAACATGGACAGAAGTCTGACGACCAAAGGTAAGAATTGAAAGCTGGAAAAAAAGACAGTTTTGCATCAAAATATGTAATTTGTAATATTTGAGCATTACGTTTCCTTGACATGTGTATTAATCATTGTTGTGTTTCAACAGGATCCCTCAGCAGAGACCAGATTCCTCTGGGACCAGCTGTGTGTCCATGAAGAGCGACCGGTCTAAAGGCCGACCTTTGGACTTTAAACATGGACAGAAGTCTGATGATCAAAAGTGAGAACTCTGTATTTTAGCCAGATTCTTTTTAAGATATGCATTTGTCAGCATGTTGTTTCTAGCAGAATTGAAATGTACAGATGAGACAACAGTGCATCAGACATTGTGTCAATGAGGAGCACTATAGTATATATATATATATATATATATATATATAGGGGCTACATAGTATTTGAATGACAAATGAAAAGTTGCATTTATATTGCGTTTGTAGGGGGATCAAACAGCGGAAACAAGACTCTGCTGTTCCCAGCTGTGTGTCCATGAAGAGCGATCAGTCTAAGGGTCAACATTTGGACTTCAAACATGGACAGACGTCTGATGGACCTGTGTAAGAATCAAAAACTAAGAGTATAGGATTTGTCTGACAGAAACTTTTTTCTTCAGCAATATTTTTGTTATATTTACCCTGACCTAGAAAGACTGTTTCTAAACTTAACCTTGTAATTTAAAGGTTCATTTATGTTGTTTTTTTACTATTTGTATCAGCCAAATTCAATGTTGATGCATGTTTTCAATGTTTTCTTGCATTTTTTGCATGATTTTATCGGTGTTTGGTGTTTTAAGCCCCCAACGTCGCCTTCCAGGCATTGGGTAATGGTTATGTTTAGGGTTAAGGTTAGGGTTAGTTGCCTGGAAGTCGACGTTGGAGGCTTAAAACACCATCGAGCGATTTTATCTAAGCACTTATTTATATACACTTGCAGTTATTTAATAATCATTGTTTGATTTTTTTTCAATATATATAACTTAGGCAATTTTTGTATGATCTTGCCTTAGCACTTATTTATATACACCAGCACTGCTACTCTGACCCCTGTGTTTCAACAGGATCCCTCAGCAGAGACCAGATTCCTCTGGGACTAGCTGTGTGTCCATGAAGAGCGACCGGTCTAAAGGCCGACCTTTGGACTTTAAACATGGACAGAAGTCTGATGATCAAAAGTGAGAACTCTGTATTTTGGCCAGATTCTTTTTAAGATATGCATTTGTCAGCATGTTGTTTCTGGCAGAATTGAAATGTACAGATGAGACAACAGTGCATCAGACATTGTGTCAATGAAGAGCACTATAAAACTTTAAAATTGTTTCTGAGTAACTCATTAACCTTGTAGTTAAGATGTTAGTGCTGACCAGAAGCTTTCTGGCATTCACCAGTTTTGCTAATATCCTCTTAGGAGGGGCTACATAGTATTTGAATGACAAATTAAAAGTTGCATTTATATTGCGTTTGTAGGGGGATCAAACAGCGGAAACAAGACTCTGCTGTTCCCAGCTGTGTGTCCATGAAGAGCGATCAGTCTAAGGGTCAACATTTGGACTTCAAACATGGACAGACGTCTGATGATCCAATGTAAGAATTGAAAGTATTGCATCAAAATATCTAAATTTAATGCAAGGAAACATTTATGCATCCAGGAACAAATTGCTTACATGTGTATTAATCAGTTATGTTTTAACAGTAACCGTCAGCAGAGACCAGATCCCTCTGGAATCACCTCTGTGTCCATGAAGAGTGACCGGTCTAAGGGTCGACCTTTTGACTTCAGACATGGACAGACGTCTGCTGATCCAGAGTAAGAATTGAAAGCTGCAAGAAAATGTTTCTCATCCTCATACTTAATTTGGTTTCCTCTTTTAAAACATCACATTCAAATATCAGAGCAGAATGTATTGTGTTCATCTCTTGTCTCTACCATGAACAATCATCACAAGAGGCTGTGTTTGTTAAATGAAAGATTTTTTTCCACAGACTTCCACAGCAGCAGAGCTCAGATGCTTCTAGTGGTCAGTCTGACCATCAGCATCAAACTGACATGGACTCTATATTCATGGTGTGTATATATGCAAGAACAGCTACTACTACTCACTGCAACAACCACAAACTGTGGTCTCCCTGCTACGCCCTGTAGACCAGCAGCCTTGTCATGTGGTTGACAAAAATGGCATGTGGAGTCCACCAAGGCTCTATTCTTGGGCCCCTTTTGTTTAACATTTACATGCCACTAGATCAGATAATAAAAAACAACAGAATATCTACCAATATGCTGACGATAAACAACTTTATATATAATTCAGTGTATCATCCGCATATTGGTAGATATTTTCCAATATGCTCACGATACAAAATGTTATATAAGTTGGTGTATTATCTGGTAGATATATTTTGGTCAGCATATTGGTAAACAAAATTTGTATTTTGTAACACCAGGTAACCATGGCTCCATACAAGTATTAAGGAGGTGCAGGGCAAAAATCAAGAATTTGATGTGCCAACATTTTCTCAAATTAAATGGTTATGGTTCAAAAGTATTATAAAAATAATTGTTGTTGGAGCCAAAGAAAAAACATTTAAAAGTTGCTTCAGTCAGTACAGTTAAAGACCCCAGACGAGTCCACAAATAGCGTTGTAGTCATGGACTACATGACTAATAACTATAGTAAGATAATTACACAAGAATTACCCACGTTATCAACCATGTAGACCTCTCTCTGGGCTGGTACGGGTCGGCTCACTCTCCCCAGAGTCCAAACTAAATGCTGGAATAAATAAATTTAAGTCATTTATGATCCACATTTCTGAAACAAACTCACATAATACTTGAACCCTACTGAGTGAGTTCTTTTAAATCAAGGGTTAAATTATTTCTGTGTGCAACTACATTTTATGAAATTAAATGTAGGAGTACTTATTCATATCTTCATTGCACTGTGATTGCATTAGTGTCTTATTTTTTATCTTATTTTTATTTTCAATTGTATTCAACTCTTTTAAATATTGTTTAAATGTGTAATGTTATATTGCCTTGTGTTCTTTCCATGGTGCACATTATGTCCTATGTAAAGCACTTTGAATTGCCCTGTTGTTGAAAGGTGCTATACAAGTAAGCATGCATTGTCTTTCAATGTAACTGTGTTCTTCTAGTTTGAATTTTAACATTATTCTTTTCCAGGTGCTTGAGGAGAACATTGTCAGTTTTGTGAAGAATGAACTGAAGAGGTTCCAGAAGGTTCTGAGTCCAGATTACGAAGAATGCTCAAAGAAACAAAGGGAAGGTGAGGAGGTGGTGGATGGCAAGGAAGAAGAGAAAAGGAAGAGCAGCAGAGAGGCATTTCTGAAGATTACACTGCACTTCCTGAGGAGAATGAATCACAAGGAGCTGGCTGACTGTCTGCAGAAAAGTAAGATGCTTTGAACATGTATAATATGATAGCAAGAGGGAAATTGGTCCAGCATGGGAAATATTTTAATTTCCATACTTTGCTGTAAATATCCTGCACACATTTGCATGAGATCTGTTAATTCCTATGAGCAGCAACCAGTCAGTCAGGAACTGTTTGTCCAATAAATGATGAACTAAATAGATTTAATATAGGGTGGTACTTAATGACAGCAAGACAGGCCTGGCCTTAATTAGGGTCACAATAATATTTGTTACACAATAACGATAACACACAAATAAATTGAGAGTAAACTCTACAGGTTTATTTATATGAAATGTTTTCATATATCAGGTTTGCTACAGTAAAGATATTTTCATTTGAATTTGAATTTTCATTCAGGAACTGGCGCTGGAGCTCTCGTATGCCAGACTAAAATAAAGTCTGATCTAAAGAGGAAGTTTCAGTGTCTCTTTGAAGGGGTTGCCAAAGCAGGAAACCCAACCCTTCTGAATCAGATCTACACAGAGATCTTCATCAAAGGAGGTGGGACTGCAGAGGTTAATGATGAACATGAAGTCAGACAGATTGAAACAGCATCCAGGAAACCAGACAGACCAGAAACAACAATCAGACAAGAAGACATCTTTAAAACCCCACCTGGAAGAGATGAACCAATCAGAACAGTGATGACAAAGGGAGTGGCTGGCATCGGGAAAACAATCTTAACACAGAAGTTCACTCTGGACTGGGCTGAAGGCAAAGCCAACCAGGACATCCAGTTCACATTTCCATTCACCTTCAGAGAGCTGAATGTGCTGAAAGAGGGAAAGTACAGCTTGGTGGAACTTGTTCATTACTTCTTTAAACACTTTAAAGAAACAGAAGAAGCAGGAATCTGCAGGTTTGAAGAGTTCCCGGTTGTGTTCATCTTTGACGGTCTGGATGAGTGTCGACTTCCTCTGGACTTCCTCAACACTGAGATCCTGACTGATGTTACAGAGTCCACCTCAGTGGGTGTGCTGCTGACAAACCTCATCAGGGGGAATCTGCTTCCCTCTGCTCGCCTCTGGATAACCACACGACCTGCCGCAGCCAATCAGATCCCTCCTGAGTGTGTTGACATGGTGACAGAGGTCAGAGGGTTCACTGACCCACAGAAGGAGGAGTACTTCAGGAAGAGATTCAGAGATGAGGAGCAGGCCAACAGAATCATCTCCCATGTTAAAGCATCACGAAGTCTCCACATCATGTGCCACATCCCGGTCTTCTGCTGGATCACTGCTACAGTTCTGGAGAAGGTGTTGAAGACCAGAGAGGGAGGAGATCTGCCCAAGACCCTGACTGAGATGTACATCCACTTACTGGTGGTTCAGTCCAAACGGAAGAGCATCAAGTATGATGGAGGAGCTGAGATAGACCCGCACTGGAATGAAGAGACCAGAAAGATGATCAAGTCTCTGGGAAAACTGGCGTTTGAGCAACTGCAGAAAGGCAACCTGATCTTCTATGAATCAGACCTGACAGAGTGTGGCATCGATATCAGAGCAGCCTCAGTGTACTCAGGAGTGTTCACGCAGATCTTTAAAGAGGAGAGAGGACTGTACCAGGACAAGGTGTTCTGCTTCGTCCATCTGAGTGTTCAGGAGTTTCTGGCTGCTCTTCATGTCCATCTGACATTCACCAACTCTGGTGTCAATCTTCTGTCAGAAGAAGAAACAACGTCCCGGCTGCCTAAAGTCTTCAGAGACAAACCTAAACCAACACATCTCTACCAGTGTGCAGTGGACAAGGCCTTAGAGAGTCCAAATGGACACCTGGACTTGTTCCTCCGCTTCCTCCTGGGTCTTTCACTGCAGACCAATCAGACTCTTTTACGAGGTCTGCTGAAACAGGCAGGAAGTAGCTCAGAGATCAATGAGAAGACAGCCAAGTACATCAGGAAGAAGATCAGTGAGAATCTCTCTGCAGAGAGAGGCATCAATCTGTTCCACTGTCTGAATGAACTTAATGATAATTCTCTAGTGGAGGAGATCCAACAGTACCTGAGATCAGGAAGTCTCTCCACAGATAAACTGTCTCCTGCTCAGTGGTCAGCTCTGGGCTTCATCTTGCTGTCATCAGAAAAAGATCTGGACGTGTTTGACCTGAAGAAATACTCTGCTTCAGAGGAGGCTCTTCTGAGGCTACTGCCGGTGGTCAAAGCCTCCAACAAAGCTCTGTAAGTGGATAAATCACTGAATATATAAGTATGAATATAGGAGAAACCACAAACACTTTTAACTTTTGTTCATCACTGATTCCTCTTCAGGCTGAGTGGTTGTAACCTGTCTGGGAGAAGCTGTGAAGCTCTGTCTTCAGTTCTCAGCTCTGAGTCCTCTAGTCTGAGAGAACTGGACCTGAGTAACAACAACCTGCAGGATTCAGGGGTGAACCTTCTGTCTACTGGACTAGATAGTCCACACTGTACACTGGATACTCTCAGGTCAGGTGGTTTAAGCTATCTGTAAACTGGGGCACAAAAAATATACCATTGGTATGTCAGAGTCATTTTGCAAGAGAAGTACTCAGTTTAATTGAAAAGTAAATCTTTTTAAATCCACTTATATTTTGAAAAACATAAGTTTTGCACAACTTCATTTATTTTCATTTTATTAGCTGAATTATGTTTGCCTTGAGCCTCGCACACACATGCATAATTCACATTACATAATAAAATCAGTTTTTAATGTGTACCTCTCTTTAAAGGCTGGGTTTGTGTAAACTGTCATGGCGAAGCTGTGAAGCTCTGTCCTCAGTTCTCAGCTCTGAGTCCTCTAGTCTGAGAGAGCTGGACCTGAGTAACAACGACCTGCAGGACTCAGGAGTAAAGCAGCTGTCAACTGGACTTCAAAGTCCACTCTGTACACTGGAATCTCTAAGGCAAGAAATCAGCAGTTTTTTAAATACATTATCATTTCAAGATTTTCATTCAGGTTAACGTCAGCAAAACATTCCTGCCCCTTTGATAACCTGAAATGTTTATGTACTGACCTTTTTTAAATTCCAGTGTGTCAGGCTGTCTGATAAAAAAGGAAGGCTGTAGCTCTCTGGTCTCAGCTCTGAGCTCCAACCCCTCCCATCTGAGAGAGCTGGACATGAGCTACAATCATCCAGGAGAGTCAGGGGTAAAGCTTCTGTCTGCTAGACTGGAGGATCCAAACTGGAGGTTGGACACTCTCAGGTATGGACAGATAACAAACTGCAAAACTGCATTCTTAATCATTTGTTTTATGTTAAATATTCATTTTTTTATTAAATAAATTCAACTTAAATTACAAAATTGTTGGTTTAGCTAGACTGAATTAATTGAAATGCTTAATATAATCTGATAACAGAGATGAGGTTCATACAAACTAACAAGGACATTTAACACAGGAGTAAGGCTAAAGTTTAAAAAATAGCTGAGAACATTTACACTGGCTTTAAGAAAGAAAGAATTTTGGCGATAATGTCATGACTGTTTGTTGACTCAAACTTTGAAGGATAGAAAATGACTAAAATGTGACTGAAACGACAGTAATAAACATTTTCATTTAAAGACTTAGACTGAGTCTGCAATGACTGCCAAAATAAACAACTGGCTGTCTTTAGGATTCAACGCTCATTGTTATTATTATTAAAGTTATGATTTTGACAGTACATCACATCTTTAATTTGCAGACACAAGTGAAGGAAAAAAGGGAATAGGGATACATGAGAATGCAAGTTAAGAAATACTTTAAGGTTATTCAATGTGCCCGTATGTTTACATAATCTGTAAATAATAATCTGTGTTTCTGTCTCCAGGGTGGACCATGGTGGACAGCAGTGGTTAAAACCTGGTCTGAGGAAGTGTAAGTATAATTTCATATATATTTCATATATAATATATTTTGTTATTGCAATTCAATTTGTATGGTGTCAAATTGTAACTTTTACAGATAGAGTAGGTCTAGACTACATTTATATTTCGTATATATTGATCTATGAACTCATTTACAGAAACCCAACAAATTCCCACAAGAGCATGCATTTGGTATGTCAACAAGTAAAAGAACTAAGACTATAAACGGCTGACATTGTTTCTTGTTCTTTCTGTCAGATGCCTGTGAACTCACACTGGACACAAACACAGCGCACAAAAAGCTCAAACTGTCTGAAAACAACAGGAAGGTGACACTAGCGGGAGAGAAAGAACGGCCTTATCCTAACCATGCAGACAGATTTGACCGCTGCAGTCAGATTCTGTGTAGCAATGGTCTGACTGGTCGCTGTTACTGGGAGGTCGAGAGGAGAGGAGACATTGATGTAGCAGTGAGTTACAGAGGAATCAGCAGGAAAGGAGACCACTCTGACTGCAGGTTTGGAAGGAACGATCAGTCGTGGAGTCTAAACTGCTGTGATGATCGTTACTCTGTCTGGCACATCAACAAGGAAACAGTCCTCCCTGTCTCGTCCTCCTCTGTCTCTGGTAGAGTAGCAGTGTATGTGGACTGTCCTGCCGGCTCTCTGTCCTTCTACACAGTCTCCTCTGACTCACTGATCCACCTCCACACCTTCAACACCACATTCACTCAGCCTCTTTATCCTGGGTTTGGATTTGGGTTTGATTTCGGGGTGGAGTCTTTAATGCTGTCACTGGACTCCTCAGTGTCTCTGTGTTCATTGTAGGAAGGACAGAAGAGAAACACTAATATTGCTGACTTCTGGACGAAATGCAATGCCTTCCTCTTTTTGTGTGTGTTGGCGTTCTGAACTGCGGTGGATTTGTGAGGACTATGGTTAACTGCTCCTCAGATCTCTGCAGGGTGAATCCAGACAGCTAGCTAGACTATCTGTTCCTTCCTGAGGCTATTCTGCAGTGCCACCGTGGCTCCGTGCAGCGCTAAGCGCCACCCATGACGATTGTGATTGGTTTTAAAGAAATGCCAATGAACCAGAGCACGTTTTTCTCCCATCCTGGAATGCTGTGTGGACTAGACAGACCTTCCTCCATAGCGCTGTGGAGGAGGGTCTGGCAAAGCGAGACTAATATGAGAAAGATAGACAGGGCATGGCGGACTTGTTGGACAGAAACAGCATGGCAAGCAGCCGCCCTGTTGTCCATTAATTCCTAATAAGGGACACCTCATTAGGCATGAACCATTACGTACAGTATACCATAATTATTCTATTTTACTTCCATAGCATGTCATCTTTCAGACTATTGGAACAAAAACATCCAAAATGCACATTTAGGTGTTTATTTTACTACATTTTGTGTATTTGCACCAGCAAATTTCTCCTAAATAAAGCAAGTTAGCATTAGATAATGCCTCATTTGCATATTTTAAAATAACATTTCAGAAAACTTTGAATACAAAAGTATATGTCTTAATGTAAGTAATTAACTGGGGGAGTTTCATGTTGATATCCGTTAGTTATAGTCAGAAATCTCCACTTCAGTAGCACTTACATACACCAATCTTTCCAGTTTCACGCCTATCTATATTCTGAAGGTTTTGACAGAGGGATTTGTTCATATATCATTCATAGCCCAAATTATGTAACATTTTACACCTAAAAACATGGCAAAAATTGATTTTTTTATGGCTGTTGACACCATGTTCTGATTTATACACTGATAAAAGGAGATATCCAAAATCCCCTCTCTGTAAAACCCTTTGTCTCTAATATATCAACAAATATAAGAAGAATTTTGAACCTGGCTTAATCCAATGTTCAGATTTCTGCACGGGAAATGTATGCAAATGTGTATGCAAATGCTTAATTTCCATATTTAAACATAAAATTCCAGAAATCTTGTAATACAAAATATATGTGTCTTAATGTAAGTAATCAACTGGGGAAGTTTCATGGTAATATATATTAGTACATTTTTTTAACTGCAGTGTCTCCCCTTAAAGGGATCTCCAAGGGGGGAACCTCTTGCCGTATGCGCCTGGCGAGACACTCCTTGAACTGAACCGGCGCCATTGTATGATCCAGTATCCAGTTAATATGAACATTAATGAACACAACGCACCAGATCACAACCTATCTACAATACAATAATGTAGATACTGTATGTCTGCATGTCTTTTATTGTTTATGTACATATATATTATATAATCATGACCGAAAGAACGAGATCCAGGGTACAAGCGGCCGTAATGGGTTTCCTCAGGAGGGGGGCTGGCGTCTCCCTTAGAGATCGGGTGAGAAGTTCATTCATCCGTGAGGAGCTCAGAGTAGAGCCGCTGCTCCTTCGCGTTGAAAGGAGCCAGTTGAGGTGGTTTGGGCATCTGGTAAGGATGCCCCCTGGGCGCCTCCCTAGGGAGGTGGTCCAGGCACGTCCAGCTGGGAGGAGGCCTCGGGGAAGACCCAGGACTAGGTGGAGGGACGTCCAGCTGGGAGGAGGCCTCGGGGAAGACCCAGGACTAGGTGGAGGCACGTCCAGCTGGGAGGAGGCCTCAGGGAAGACCCAGGACTAGGTGGAGGGACGTCCAGCTGGGAGGAGGCCTCGGGGAAGACCCAGGACAAGGTGGAGGGACGTCCAGCTGGGAGGAGGCCTCGGGGAAGACCCAGGACTAGGTGGAGGGACGTCCAGCTGGGAGGAGGCCTCGGGGGAGACCCAGGACTAGGTGGAGGGAAGTCCAGCTGGGAGGAGGCCTCGGGGGAGACCCAGGACTAGGTGGAGGGACGTCCAGCTGGGAGGAGGCCTCGGGGAAGACCCAGGACAAGGTGGAGGGACGTCCAGCTGGGAGGAGGCCTCGGGGAAGACCCAGGACTAGGTGGAGGGACGTCCAGCTGGGAGGAGGCCTCGGGGAAGACCCAGGACTAGGTGGAGGGACGTCCAACTGGGAGGAGGCCTCGGGGAAGACCCAGGACTAGGTGGAGGGACGTCCAGCTGGGAGGAGGCCTCGGGGAAGACCCAGGACAAGGTGGAGGGACGTCCAGCTGGGAGGAGGCCTCGGGGAAGACCCAGGACTAGGTGGAGGGACGTCCAACTGGGAGGAGGCCTCGGGGAAGACCCAGGACTAGGTGGAGGGAAGTCCAGCTGGGAGGAGGCCTCGGGGAAGACCCAGGACTAGGTGGAGGGACGTCCAGCTGGGAGGAGGCCTCGGGGAAGACCCAGGACTAGGTGGAGGGACGTCCAGCTGGGAGGAGGCCTCGGGGAAGACCCAGAACTAGGTGGAGGGATTATATCTCTAACCTGGCCTGGGAACGCCTCGGGATCCCCCAGTCGGAGCTGGTTAATGTTGCTCGGGAAAGGGAAGTTTGGGGTCCCCTGCTGGAGCTGCTACCCCCGCGACCCGATACCGGATAAGCGGACGAAGATGGATGGATGGATATATTATATAATATAATATAATATAATATAATCTATATTCAAATGTCTTTCCGGTACAGTGCTTAACGCAACTGTGAGTTTAGTTGCATTTCTGTATGTTGCAGTCTCTCATATGTGTCAAAACATTTAGTCAAAAGCGGCCAAAAGGTCCAAGAAAGTGCCCCAAAACATTGAAAATAGCAACAAAAACATTTGCAAAAAGCAACAAACAGTTATATCTATATTTAAACCTCTTGTGGGTATAGTACATAACACAACTGTGTGTTAAGCTGCATGTCTGAATGTTGCAATCTGTGTTATATGTGTCAAAGTTAAAGGTTATGAACAGTTTGGTGAATAATTGACAGGGTGTGTTTGTGATTTTGAGTGGGACATTACGTGAGTGTGTAGTCCTCATGAATAGAGCTGTAACAATTCCAATTCATACCGTGCAAATAAAATTATATAATAATTGTCTAATTGTCTAATTGCACAGGCCTACACATAAACAGTATGGGCTTAATATACGTGTGCATGAAGTCAGTGACCCCTCGCTGTCTAAATACACAGCCTGCCGTCTCTGACTGAACTTTGTCCCTCAGCACAGAAGCAGTCTGACAGATTCATCAGGCGTCAGTAGAGCGAGCAACTGCATCAACTTGTCTATTCACGTTTTGGTAGAAACTCAACATGGCAGAGAGGAGAGCAGCCGCGAAGACAGCAGCTGAGCCGGACTTCTTGCAGTTCAATGATCTGGCGTGTGAGGTGGTCGGTGGGAAGGTGAGTCACCGTCAAGGGCGTAGCTTTGGGTTCAACTAAGGGGGGGATTGAGATTAGGGATGCACTGAATCCATGCTTTGGCTTCGGATTCGGCTGAATATTGGGCTTTTTGACGGGGTTGGGTTTCTGCCTATGCTTGCACTCCGCGCTACGCTGGTCGCCGTAATGACGGCGGCGTTGATTACGGGAAGGTGTTAACGTAGGTGGAGCGTTCAATGCAGCCGGCTGTGAGGAAGTGGAAATGGAACTGGTGAGCAGAAAAAGTGATGTTTGGCAGCACTTTCAGTCAAAAGAAGGCCGTTCAAGTCCAGCTACATGTTCAATCTGCAATGCTGATTAGTCTGGTGGTGGCGAGGACCCTAAACAATACACAACATCACCGCCGTTACAACATCTGGTATCAAACATCTGGAAGAATACGAGTTGTGCATGAAGGAATCTACAGACAGCAGCCCTAATTGAGATCTCCACTTTTGAGCAAAATTGAAATTTTCATATCAAACACTTCATTTCCTGCGTTCTGGTGAATGTGCATGTGAAGGTCAAGCTGCATTTTCTGCATCAATGT
>JAKRKW010000366.1:0-31058 GCA_023566125.1 Zingel zingel
CAAGAAAAAACCCACAAATAAAATGCAAAAAAAACACAAAAAAAATGCAAAAAAAAATGCAAAAAAAACCCACAAAAAAATGCAAAAAAAATGCAAAAAAAAACCACAAATAAATGCAAAAAACCCACAAAAAAATGCAAAAAAACCCACAAAAAAATGCAAAAAAAACCCACAAAGAAAAATGCAAAAAAAACCCCACAAAAAAATGCAAAAAAAATGCAAAAAACCCCACAAAAAATGCAAAAAAAATGCAAAAAAACCCACATAAAAAATGCAAAAAAAAATGCAAAAAAACCCACAAAAAAATGCAAAAAAAAATGCAAAAAAATGCAAAAAAACCCACAAAAAATGCAAAAAAAATGCAAAAAAAAATGCAAAAAAATGCAAAAAAAAAACCCACAAAAAAATGCAAAAAAACCACAAAAAAATGCAAAAAAAATGCAAAAAAACCCACAAAAAAATGCAAAAAAAAATGCAAAAAAACCCACAAAAAATGCAAAAAAACCCACAAAAAAATGCAAAAAAAATGCAAAAAAACCCACAAAAAAATGCAAAAAAAAGCCACAAAAAAAATGCAAAAAAAATGCAAAAAAAGCCACAAAAAAATGCAAAAAAAACCCACAAAAAATGCAAAAAAAATGCAAAAAAAGCCCACAAAAAATGCAAAAAAACCACAACAAAAAATGCAAAAAAAACTGCAAAAAAAATGCAAAAAAAATGCAAAAAAACCCACAAAAAATGCAAAAAAAATGCAAAAAAACCCACAAAAAAATGCAAAAAAAACACAAAAAAATGCAAAAAAAATGCAAAAAAACCCACAAAAAAATGCAAAAAAACCCCACAAAAAATGCAAAAAAAATGCAAAAAAACCCACAAAAAAATGCAAAAAAAACCCACAAAAAAATGCAAAAAAAACCACAAAAAAATGCAAAAAAAATGCAAAAAAACCCACAAAAAAATGCAAAAAAACCCACAAAAAAATGCAAAAAACCCCACAAAAAAATGCAAAAAAAAATGCAAAAAAAATGCAAAAAAAATGCAAAAAAACCCACAAAAAATGCAAAAAAAATGCAAAAAAACCCACAAAAAAATGCAAAAAAAACCCACAAAAAAATGCAAAAAAAAACACAAAAAAATGCAAAAAAACCCCACAAAAAAATGCAAAAAAAATGCAAAAAAAATGCAAAAAAAATGCAAAAAAACCCACAAAAAATGCAAAAAAAATGCAAAAAAAACCCACAAAAAATGCAAAAAAACAAAAAATGCAAAAAAAACCAACAAAAAAATGCAAAAAAAAATGCAAAAAAAACCCACAAAAAATGCAAAAAAAATGCAAAAAAAATGCAAAAAAAATGCAAAAAAAACCCACAAAAAATGCAAAAAAAATGCAAAAAAACCCACAAAAAAATGCAAAAAAACCCACAAAAAATGCAAAAAAAACACACAAAAAATGCAAAAAAAAATGCAAAAAAAAGCCCACAAAAAAATGCAAAAAAACCACAAAAAATGCAAAAAAACCACAAAAAAATGCAAAAAAAAATGCAAAAAAAACCACAAAAAAATGCAAAAAAATGCAAAAAAACCCACAAAAAATGCAAAAAAACCCACAAAAAAATGCAAAAAAACCCACAAAAAAATGCAAAAAAAATGCAAAAAAACCCACAAAAAATGCAAAAAAATGCAAAAAAACCCACAAAAAAATGCAAAAAAACCCACAAAAAATGCAAAAAAAATGCAAAAAAACCACAAAAAATGCAAAAAAAATGCAAAAAAACCCACAAAAATGCAAAAAAAATGCAAAAAAACCCACAAAAAAATGCAAAAAAAACACAAAAAAATGCAAAAAAAATGCAAAAAAACCCACAAAAAAATGCAAAAAAAATGCAAAAAAAACCCACAAAAAAATGCAAAAAAAAATGCAAAAAAACCCACAAAAAATGCAAAAAAAAATTGCAAAAAAACCCACAAAAAATGCAAAAAAAATGCAAAAAAACCCACAAAAAATGCAAAAAAAATGCAAAAAAACCCACAAAAAATGCAAAAAAAATGCAAAAAACCCACAAAAAATGCAAAAAAAATGCAAAAAAACCCACAAAATAATGCAAAAAAACCCACAAAAAAATGCAAAAAAAACACAAAAAAATGCAAAAAAAAATGCAAAAAAACCCACAAAAAAATGCAAAAAAAATGCAAAAAAAACCCACAAAAAATGCAAAAACCACAAAAAAATGCAAAAAAACCCACAAAAAAATGCAAAAAAAATGCAAAAAAAAACCACAAAAAATGCAAAAAAAACCACAAAAAATGCAAAAAAAATGCAAAAAAAACCCACAAAAAAATGCAAAAAAACCCACAAAAAAATGCAAAAAAAACCCCACAAAAAATGCAAAAAAAATGCAAAAAACCCCACAAAAAATGCAAAAAAAATGCAAAAAAACCCACAAAAAAATGCAAAAAAAATGCAAAAAAACCCACAAAAAAATGCAAAAAAAACACAAAAAAATGCAAAAAAACCCACAAAAAATGCAAAAAAAATGCAAAAAAAAATGCAAAAAAATGCAAAAAACCCACAAAAAATGCAAAAAAATGCAAAAAAACCCACAAAAAATGCAAAAAAAATGCAAAAAAACCCACAAAAAAATGCAAAAAAACCCTCAAAAAAATGCAAAAAAAAGCACAAAAAAACCCACAAAAAAATGCAAAAAAACCCCACAAAAAAATGCAAAAAAAATGCAAAAAAAAAGCAAAAAAAATGCAAAAAAAACCCACAAAAAATGCAAAAAAAATGCAAAAAAAACCCACAAAAAATGCAAAAAAAATGCAAAAAAACCCACAAAAAAATGCAAAAAAAACACAAAAAAATGCAAAAAAAAATGCAAAAAAACCCACAAAAAATGCAAAAAAAATGCAAAAAAACCCACAAAAAATGCAAAAAAAATGCAAAAAAAACCACAAAAAAAATGCAAAAAAAAACACAAAAAAATGCAAAAAAAATGCAAAAAAAACCCACAAAAAAATGCAAAAAAACCCACAAAAAATGCAAAAAAAATGCAAAAAAACCCACAAAAAAAATGCAAAAAAAACCCACAAAAAAATGCAAAAAAAACACAAAAAAATGCAAAAAAAATGCAAAAAAACCCACAAAAAAATGCAAAAAAAACCCACAAAAAAATGCAAAAAACCCCACAAAAAAATGCAAAAAAAATGCAAAAAAAAATGCAAAAAAAATGCAAAAAAAATGCAAAAAAACCCACAAAAAAATGCAAAAAAAATGCAAAAAAACCCACAAAAAAATGCAAAAAAACCCCACAAAAAAATGCAAAAAAAACACAAAAAAATGCAAAAAACCCCACAAAAAAATGCAAAAAAAATGCAAAAAAAATGCAAAAAAAATGCAAAAAACCCCACAAAAAATGCAAAAAAAATGCAAAAAAAACCCACAAAAAATGCAAAAAAAAATGCAAAAAAAACCAACAAAAAAATGCAAAAAAAATGCAAAAAAACCCACAAAAAATGCAAAAAAAATGCAAAAAAAATGCAAAAAAAATGCAAAAAAAACCACAAAAAATGCAAAAAAAATGCAAAAAAAACCCACAAAAAAATGCAAAAAAACCCACAAAAAATGCAAAAAAAACACAAAAAAATGCAAAAAAAAATGCAAAAAAAACCCACAAAAAAAATGCAAAAAAACCCACAAAAAAATGCAAAAAAACCCACAAAAAATGCAAAAAAAACCCACAAAAAAATGCAAAAAAACCCACAAAAAAATGCAAAAAAAATGCAAAAAAACCCACAAAAAATGCAAAAAAAATGCAAAAAAACCCACAAAAAAATGCAAAAAACCCCACAAAAAATGCAAAAAAAATGCAAAAAAACCCACAAAAAATGCAAAAAAAATGCAAAAAAAATGCAAAAAAAATGCAAAAAAAACCACAAAAAATGCAAAAAAAATGCAAAAAAACCCACAAAAAAATGCAAAAAAACCCACAAAAAATGCAAAAAAAAATGCAAAAAAACCCACAAAAAATGCAAAAAAACCCACAAAAAAAATGCAAAAAAAACACAAAAAAATGCAAAAAAAATGCAAAAAAACCCACAAAAAATGCAAAAAAAAATGCAAAAAAAACCCACAAAAAAATGCAAAAAAAAACACAAAAAAATGCAAAAAAAAATGCAAAAAAAACCCACAAAAAAATGCAAAAAAACCCACAAAAAATGCAAAAAAAATGCAAAAAAACCCACAAAAAAATGCAAAAAAACCCACAAAAAAATGCAAAAAAAACACAAAAAAATGCAAAAAAAATGCAAAAAAACCCACAAAAAAATGCAAAAAAACCCACAAAAAAATGCAAAAAACCCCACAAAAAAATGCAAAAAAAATGCAAAAAAAATGCAAAAAAAATGCAAAAAAACCCACAAAAAATGCAAAAAAAATGCAAAAAAACCCACAAAAAAATGCAAAAAAAACCCACAAAAAAATGCAAAAAAAAACACAAAAAAAATGCAAAAAACCCCACAAAAAAATGCAAAAAAAATGCAAAAAAAATGCAAAAAAAATGCAAAAAACCCCACAAAAAATGCAAAAAAAAATGCAAAAAAACCCACAAAAAATGCAAAAAAAATGCAAAAAAACCAACAAAAAAATGCAAAAAAAAATGCAAAAAAAACCCACAAAAAATGCAAAAAAAATGCAAAAAAAATGCAAAAAAAATGCAAAAAAAAACCCACAAAAAAATGCAAAAAAAATTGCAAAAAAACCCACAAAAAAATGCAAAAAAACCCACAAAAAATGCAAAAAAAACACAAAAAAATGCAAAAAAAAATGCAAAAAAAACCCACAAAAAAAATGCAAAAAAAACCCACAAAAAATGCAAAAAAAACACAAAAAAATGCAAAAAAAATGCAAAAAAAACCACAAAAAAATGCAAAAAAATGCAAAAAAACCCCACAAAAAATGCAAAAAAAACCCACAAAAAAATGCAAAAAAACCCACAAAAAAATGCAAAAAAAATGCAAAAAAACCCACAAAAAATGCAAAAAAATGCAAAAAAACCCACAAAAAATGCAAAAAACCCACAAAAAATGCAAAAAAAATGCAAAAAAACCCACAAAAAATGCAAAAAAAATGCAAAAAAACCCACAAAAAATGCAAAAAAAATGCAAAAAAACCACAAAAAAATGCAAAAAAACACAAAAAAATGCAAAAAAAATGCAAAAAAACCCACAAAAAAATGCAAAAAAAAATGCAAAAAAAACCCACAAAAAATGCAAAAAAAATGCAAAAAAACCCACAAAAAAATGCAAAAAAAATGCAAAAAAACCCACAAAAAATGCAAAAAAAAATGCAAAAAAACCCACAAAAAATGCAAAAAAAATGCAAAAAAACCCACAAAAAAATGCAAAAAAAAATGCAAAAAAAACCCACAAAAAATGCAAAAAAAAATGCAAAAAAACCCACAAAATAATGCAAAAAAACCCACAAAAAAATGCAAAAAAAAACCACAAAAAAATGCAAAAAAAATGCAAAAAAACCCACAAAAAAATGCAAAAAAAAATGCAAAAAAAAACCCACAAAAAATGCAAAAAAACCACAAAAAAATGCAAAAAAAACCCACAAAAAAATGCAAAAAAAATGCTAAAAAACCCACAAAAAATGCAAAAAACACCACAAAAAATGCAAAAAAAATGCAAAAAAAACCCACAAAAAAATGCAAAAAAAACCCACAAAAAAATGCAAAAAAACCCCACAAAAAATGCAAAAAAAATGCAAAAAAACCCCACAAAAAATGCAAAAAAAATGCAAAAAAACCCACAAAAAAATGCAAAAAAAATGCAAAAAAAACCCACAAAAAAATGCAAAAAAAAACACAAAAAATGCAAAAAAACCCACAAAAAATGCAAAAAAAATGCAAAAAAAAATGCAAAAAAAATGCAAAAAAACCCACAAAAAATGCAAAAAAAATGCAAAAAAACCCACAAAAAATGCAAAAAAAATGCAAAAAAAACCCACAAAAAAATGCAAAAAAAACCCTCAAAAAAATGCAAAAAAACACAAAAAAACCCACAAAAAAATGCAAAAAACCCCACAAAAAAATGCAAAAAAAATGCAAAAAAAAAAGCAAAAAAAATGCAAAAAAACCCACAAAAAATGCAAAACAAAAATGCAAAAAAAACCCACAAAAAATGCAAAAAAAATGCAAAAAAACCCACAAAAAATGCAAAAAAACACAAAAAAATGCAAAAAAAATGCAAAAAAACCCACAAAAAATGCAAAAAAAATGCAAAAAAACCCACAAAAAATGCAAAAAAAATGCAAAAAAAACCACAAAAAAATGCAAAAAAAACACAAAAAAATGCAAAAAAAATGCAAAAAAACCACAAAAAAATGCAAAAAAAAACCCACAAAAAAATGCAAAAAAAATGCAAAAAAACCCACAAAAAAATGCAAAAAAAACCCACAAAAAAATGCAAAAAAAACACAAAAAAATGCAAAAAAAATGCAAAAAAACCCACAAAAAAATGCAAAAAAACCCACAAAAAAATGCAAAAAACCCCACAAAAAATGCAAAAAAAACACAAAAAAAAAATGCAAAAAAAAATGCAAAAAACCCACAAAAAAATGCAAAAAAACCCACAAAAAATGCAAAAAAAACACAAAAAAATGCAAAAAAAATGCAAAAAAAACCACAAAAAAATGCAAAAAAATGCAAAAAAACCCACAAAAAATGCAAAAAAAACCCACAAAAAAATGCAAAAAAACCCACAAAAAAATGCAAAAAAAATGCAAAAAAACCCACAAAAAATGCAAAAAAAATGCAAAAAAAACCCACAAAAAATGCAAAAAAACCCCACAAAAAATGCAAAAAAAATGCAAAAAAACCCACAAAAAATGCAAAAAAAATGCAAAAAAACCCACAAAAAATGCAAAAAAAATGCACAAAAAAACCCCACAAAAAAATGCAAAAAAAACACAAAAAAATGCAAAAAAAAATGCAAAAAAACCCACAAAAAATGCAAAAAAAAATGCAAAAAAAACCACAAAAAAATGCAAAAAAAATGCAAAAAAACCCACAAAAAATGCAAAAAAAATGCAAAAAAACCCACAAAAAATGCAAAACAAAAATGCAAAAAAAACCCACAAAAAATGCAAAAAAAAATGCAAAAAAAACCCACAAAAAATGCAAAAAAAATGCAAAAAAACCCACAAAAAATGCAAAAAAAATGCAAAAAAACCCACAAAATAATGCAAAAAAAACCCCACAAAAAAATGCAAAAAAAACACAAAAAAATGCAAAAAAAATGCAAAAAAACCCACAAAAAAATGCAAAAAAATGCAAAAAAAAACCCACAAAAAAATGCAAAAAAACCCACAAAAAAATGCAAAAAAAACCCACAAAAAAATGCAAAAAAAATGCTAAAAAACCCACAAAAAATGCAAAAAACACCACAAAAAATGCAAAAAAAAATGCAAAAAAAACCCACAAAAAAATGCAAAAAAACCCACAAAAAAATGCAAAAAACCCCACAAAAAAATGCAAAAAAAATGCAAAAAACCCCACAAAAAATGCAAAAAAAATGCAAAAAAACCCACAAAAAAATGCAAAAAAAATGCAAAAAAACCCACAAAAAAATGCAAAAAAAACACAAAAAAATGCAAAAAAACCCACAAAAAATGCAAAAAAAATGCAAAAAAAAAATGCAAAAAAAATGCAAAAAAACCCACAAAAAATGCAAAAAAAATGCAAAAAAACCCACAAAAAATGCAAAAAAAATGCAAAAAAACCCACAAAAAAATGCAAAAAAAACCCTCAAAAAAATGCAAAAAAAGCACAAAAAAAACCCACAAAAAAATGCAAAAAACCCCACAAAAAAATGCAAAAAAAATGCAAAAAAAAAGCAAAAAAAATGCAAAAAAACCCACAAAAAATGCAAAAAAAATGCAAAAAAACCCACAAAAAATGCAAAAAAAAATGCAAAAAAAACCACAAAGCAAAAAAATGCAAAAAAAAACACAAAAAAATGCAAAAAAAATTGCAAAAAAACCCACAAAAAATGCAAAAAAAAATGCAAAAAAAACCCACAAAAAATGCAAAAAAAATGCAAAAAAAACCACAAAAAAATGCAAAAAAAACACAAAAAAAATGCAAAAAAAATGCAAAAAAACCCACAAAAAAATGCAAAAAAACCCACAAAAAATGCAAAAAAAATGCAAAAAAACCCACAAAAAAATGCAAAAAAACCCACAAAAAAAATGCAAAAAAAACACAAAAAAATGCAAAAAAAAATGCAAAAAAACCCACAAAAAAATGCAAAAAAAACCCACAAAAAAATGCAAAAAACCCCACAAAAAAATGCAAAAAAAATGCAAAAAAAATGCAAAAAAAATGCAAAAAAAATGCAAAAAAACCCACAAAAAATGCAAAAAAAACAAATGCAAAAAACCCACAAAAAAATGCAAAAAAACCCACAAAAAAATGCAAAAAAAACACAAAAAAATGCAAAAAAACCCCACAAAAAAATGCAAAAAAAAATGCAAAAAAAAATGCAAAAAAAATGCAAAAAACCCCACAAAAAATGCAAAAAAATGCAAAAAAACCCACAAAAAATGCAAAAAAAATGCAAAAAAACCAACAAAAAAATGCAAAAAAAATGCAAAAAAACCCACAAAAAATGCAAAAAAAAATGCAAAAAAAAATGCAAAAAAAACCACAAAAAATGCAAAAAAAATGCAAAAAAACCCACAAAAAAATGCAAAAAAAACCCACAAAAAAATGCAAAAAAAACACAAAAAAATGCAAAAAAAAATGCAAAAAAACCCACAAAAAAAATGCAAAAAAACCCACAAAAAATGCAAAAAAAACACAAAAAAATGCAAAAAAAATGCAAAAAAAACCACAAAAAAATGCAAAAAAATGCAAAAAAACCCACAAAAAATGCAAAAAAAACCCACAAAAAAATGCAAAAAAACCCACAAAAAAATGCAAAAAAAATGCAAAAAAACCCACAAAAAATGCAAAAAAAATGCAAAAAAACCCACAAAAAATGCAAAAAAACCCCACAAAAAATGCAAAAAAAAATGCAAAAAAACCCACAAAAAATGCAAAAAAAATGCAAAAAAACCCACAAAAAATGCAAAAAAAATGCAAAAAAACCCACAAAAAATGCAAAAAAAATGCAAAAAAACCCACAAAAAATGCAAAAAAAATGCAAAAAACCCCACAAAAAATGCAAAAAAAATGCAAAAAAACCCACAAAAAATGCAAAAAAAATGCAAAAAAAATGCAAAAAAAATGCAAAAAAAAATGCAAAAAAAATGCAAAAAAACCCACAAAAAAATGCAAAAAACCCCACAAAAAATGCAAAAAAAATGCAAAAAAAACCCACAAAAAATGCAAAAAAAATGCAAAAAAAACCCACAAAAAATGCAAAAAAAAATGCAAAAAAACACACAAAAAATGCAAAAAAAAATGCAAAAAAACCCACAAAAGAATGCAAAAAAACCCACAAAAAAATGCAAAAAAAACACAAAAAAATGCAAAAAAAATGCAAAAAAACCCACAAAAAAATGCAAAAAAAATGCAAAAAAAACCCACAAAAAATGCAAAAAAACCCACAAAAAAATGCAAAAAAACCCACAAAAAAATGCAAAAAAAATGCTAAAAAACCCACAAAAAATGCAAAAAACACCACAAAAAATGCAAAAAAAATGCAAAAAAACCCACAAAAAAATGCAAAAAAAACCCACAAAAAAATGCAAAAAACCCCACAAAAAATGCAAAAAAAATGCAAAAAAACCCCACAAAAAATGCAAAAAAAATGCAAAAAAACCCACAAAAAAATGCAAAAAAAAATGCAAAAAAACCCACAAAAAAATGCAAAAAAAACACAAAAAAATGCAAAAAAAAAATGCAAAAAAAACCCACAAAAAAATGCAAAAAAAACCCACAAAAAATGCAAAAAAAACACAAAAAATGCAAAAAAAAATGCAAAAAAACCCACAAAAAAATGCAAAAAAAACACAAAAAAAATGCAAAAAAAATGCAAAAAAACCCACAAAAAATGCAAAAAAAATGCAAAAAAACCCACAAAAAAATGCAAAAAAACACAAAAAAATGCAAAAAAAACCACAAAAAATGCAAAAAAATGCAAAAAAAATGCAAAAAAAAATGCAAAAAAAATGCAAAAAAAAATGCAAAAAAAAATGCAAAAAAAAAATGCAAAAAAAATGCAAAAAACCCCACAAAAAATGCAAAAAAAAAATGCAAAAAAATGCAAAAAAAAACACAAAAAATGCAAAAAAAAATGCAAAAAAATGCAAAAAAACCCCACAAAAAATGCAAAAAAAATGCAAAAAAAAACCCACAAAAAATGCAAAAAAAACCCCACAAAAAATGCAAAAAAAATGCAAAAAAACACAAAAAAAATGCAAAAAAACCCACAAAAAATGCAAAAAAAAATGCAAAAAAACAAAAAAATGCAAAAAAAAATGCAAAAAAAATGCAAAAAAAAAATGCAAAAAAAATGCAAAAAACCCCACAAAAAATGCAAAAAAAAATGCAAAAAAATGCAAAAAAAAACACAAAAAATGCAAAAAAAATGCAAAAAAAATGCAAAAAAACCCCACAAAAAATGCAAAAAAAATGCAAAAAAAACCCACAAAAAATGCAAAAAAAACCCACAAAAAATGCAAAAAAAATGCAAAAAAACACAAAAAAAATGCAAAAAAACCCACAAAAAATGCAAAAAAAAATGCAAAAAAAACAAAAAAATGCAAAAAAAATGCAAAAAAAACACAAAAAATGCAAAAAAAATGCAAAAAAAATGCAAAAAACCCCACAAAAAATGCAAAAAAAATGCAAAAAAAAATGCAAAAAAACACAAAAAAAATGCAAAAAAATGCAAAAAAAAACACAAAAAATGCAAAAAAAATGCAAAAAAAACCCACAAAAAAATGCAAAAAAAACCCACAAAAAAATGCAAAAAAAACCACAAAAAAATGCAAAAAAAATGCAAAAAACCCACAAAAAATGCAAAAAAATGCAAAAAAAACCCACAAAAAATGCAAAAAAAATGCAAAAAAAATGCAAAAAAAATGCAAAAAAAAAGGCAAAAAACCCCACAAAAAATGCAAAAAAAATGCAAAAAAAATGCAAAAAACCCCACAAAAAATGCAAAAAAATGCAAAAAAAATGCAAAAAACCCCACAAAAAATGCAAAAAAAATGCAAAAAAAATGCAAAAAAACCCACAAAAAAATGCAAAAAAACCCACAAAAAAATGCAAAAAAACCCACAAAAAATGCAAAAAAAATGCAAAAAAAATGCAAAAAACCCCACAAAAAAATGCAAAAAAAATGCAAAAAAAATGCAAAAAAAACCCACAAAAAATGCAAAAAAAATGCAAAAAAACACAAAAAAAATGCAAAAAAATGCAAAAAACCCCACAAAAAATGCAAAAAAAATGCAAAAAAAACCCACAAAAAATGCAAAAAAAATGCAAAAAAAAATGCAAAAAAACACAAAAAAAATGCAAAAAATGCAAAAAAATGCAAAAAAATGCAAAAAAAAATGCAAAAAAATGCAAAAAAAAAACACAAAAAATAAAAAAAAAATGCAAAAAAAAATGCAAAAAAACACAAAAAATGCAAAAAAATGCAAAAAAACACCACAAAAAATAAAAAAAAATGCAAAAAAAAATGCAAAAAAAACACAAAAAAAATGCAAAAAATGCAAAAAAAAATGCAAAAAACACAAAAAAAAACCCACAAAAAATGCAAAAAAAATGCAAAAAAACCCACAAAAAAATGCAAAAAAACCCACAAAAAATGCAAAAAAAAATGCAAAAAAACACAAAAAAAATGCAAAAAAAATGCAAAAAAATGCAAAAAAACCCCACAAAAAATGCAAAAAAAAATGCAAAAAAATCCACAAAAAATGCAAAAAAAAATGCAAAAAAAATGCAAAAAAAACCCACAAAAAATGTAAAAAAAATTCAAAAAAACCCACAAAAAAATGCAAAAAAACCCACAAAAATATGCAAAAAAAACACAAAAAAATGCAAAAAAAATGCAAAAAAACCCACAAAAAAAATGCAAAAAAAACACAAAAAATGCAAAAAAAACCACAAAAAATGCAAAAAAATGCAAAAAAATTGCAAAAAAAAATGCAAAAAAAATGCAAAAAAAAATGCAAAAAAAATGCAAAAAAAAATGCAAAAAAAATGCAAAAAACCCCACAAAAAATGCAAAAAAAAATGCAAAAAAATGCAAAAAAAAACACAAAAAATGCAAAAAAAATGCAAAAAAATGCAAAAAAACCCCACAAAAAATGCAAAAAAAATGCAAAAAAAACCCACAAAAAATGCAAAAAAAAACCCCACAAAAAATGCAAAAAAAATGCAAAAAAACACAAAAAAAATGCAAAAAAAACCCACAAAAAATGCAAAAAAAAATGCAAAAAAACAAAAAAAATGCAAAAAAAATGCAAAAAATGCAAAAAAAAATGCAAAAAACACAAAAAAAATGCAAAAAAAACCCACAAAAAAATGCAAAAAAAACACAAAAAAATGCAAAAAACCCCACAAAAAATGCAAAAAAAATGCAAAAAAACACAAAAAAAATGCAAAAAAAATGCAAAAAACCCCACAAAAAAATGCAAAAAAAACACAAAAAAATGCAAAAAACCCCACAAAAAATGCAAAAAAAATGCAAAAAAACCCACAAAAAATGCAAAAAAATGCAAAAAAAATGCAAAAAAACCCACAAAAAATGCAAAAAAACCCACAAAAAAATGCAAAAAAAACCCACAAAAAAATGCAAAAAAAACACAAAAAAATGCAAAAAAAAATGCAAAAAAAACCCACAAAAAAAATGCAAAAAAACACAAAAAAATGCAAAAAACCCCCAAAAAATGCAAAAAAAATGCAAAAAACCCCACAAAAAATGCAAAAAAAATGCAAAAAAAAAATGCAAAAAAACACAAAAAAATGCAAAAAAAATGCAAAAAAAAAACACAAAAAATGCAAAAAAAAATGCAAAAAAACCCACAAAAAATGCAAAAAAAATGCAAAAAAACCCACAAAAAATGCAAAAAAAACCACAAAAAATGCAAAAAAAAATGCAAAAAAATGCAAAAAAAACCACAAAAAATAAAAAAAAATGCAAAAAAAATGCAACAAAACACAAAAAAATGCAAAAAAATGCAAAAAAAAACCACAAAAAATAAAAAAAAATGCAAAAAAAATGCAAAAAAACACAAAAAAATGCAAAAAAATGCAAAAAAAAATGCAAAAAAACACAAAAAAAAATGCAAAAAAAATGCAAAAAAACCCACAAAAAATAAAAAAAAAAAATGCAAAAAAAACCCACAAAAAAATGCAAAAAAACCTACAAAAAATGCAAAAAAAAAATGCAAAAAAACCCAAAAAAAAATGCAAAAAAAATGCAAAAAAATGCAAAAAATGCAAAAAAAAATGCAAAAAAAATCCACAAAAAATGCAAAAAAAATGCAAAAAAAATGCAAAAAAAAAACCCACAAAAAAATGCAAAAAAACCCACAAAAAAATGCAAAAAAAACACAAAAAAAATGCAAAAAAACCCACAAAAAAAATGCAAAAAAAAACACAAAAAAATGCAAAAAAACCCACAAAAAATGCAAAAAAAATGCAAAAAAAATGCAAAAAAAATGCAAAAACAATGCAAAAAAAAATGCAAAAAAAATGCAAAAAAAAAATGCTAAAAAAATGCAAAAAAACCCACAAAAGATGCAAAAAAAAATGCAAAAAAAATGCAAAAAAAAACACAAAAAATGCAAAAAAAATGCAAAAAAAATGCAAAAAACCCCACAAAAAATGCAAAAAAAATGCAAAAAAACCCCACAAAAAATGCAAAAAAAACCCACAAAAAATGCAAAAAAAAATGCAAAAAACACAAAAAAAATGCAAAAAAAACCACAAAAAATGCAAAAAAAAAATGCAAAAAAAACACAAAAAAATGCAAAAAAAAAACCACAAAAAATGCAAAAAAAAAATGCAAAAAAACACAAAAAAAATGCAAAAAAAATGCAAAAAACCCCACAAAAAATGCAAAAAAAAATGCAAAAAACCCCACAAAAAATGCAAAAAAAATGCAAAAAAACCCACAAAAAATGCAAAAAAAAATGCAAAAAAACCCACAAAAAATGCAAAAAAAATGCAAAAAAAACCCACAAAAAATGCAAAAAAACCCACAAAAAAATGCAAAAAAAACCCACAAAAAATGCAAAAAAAATGCAAAAAAAATGCAAAAAAAATGCAAAAAAAAAAGCAAAAAAACCCACAAAAAATGCAAAAAAAATGCAAAAAAAATGCAAAAAAACCAACAAAAAAATGCAAAAAAATGCAAAAAAACCCACAAAAAAAATGCAAAAAAACCCACAAAAAAATGCAAAAAAACACAAAAAAAATGCAAAAAAAATGCAAAAAAAACCCACAAAAAATGCAAAAAAAATGCAAAAAACCCCACAAAAAATGCAAAAAAATGCAAAAAAAATGCAAAAAAACACAAAAAAAATGCAAAAAAAATGCAAAAAAAAACACAAAAAATGCAAAAAAAATGCAAAAAAACCCACAAAAAATGCAAAAAAAACCCACAAAAAATGCAAAAAAACCCACAAAAAATGCAAAAAAAAATGCAAAAAAATGCAAAAAAAAACACAAAAAATAAAAAAAAATGCAAAAAAAATGCAAAAAAAATGCAAAAAAACACAAAAAATGCAAAAAAATGCAAAAAAAAACACAAAAAATAAAAAAAAATGCAAAAAAAATGCAAAAAAACACAAAAAAAATGCAAAAAATGCAAAAAAAATGCAAAAAACACAAAAAAAATGCAAAAAAACCCACAAAAAATGCAAAAAACCCCACAAAAAAATGCAAAAAAACCCACAAAAAATGCAAAAAAAAATGCAAAAAAACACAAAAAAAATGCAAAAAAAATGCAAAAAAATGCAAAAAACCCCACAAAAAATGCAAAAAAAATGCAAAAAAATCCACAAAAAATGCAAAAAACACAAAAAAAATGCAAAAAAACCCACAAAAAATGCAAAAAACCCCACAAAAAAATGCAAAAAAAACCCACAAAAAATGCAAAAAAAAATGCAAAAAAACACAAAAAAAATGCAAAAAAAATGCAAAAAAATGCAAAAAACCCCACAAAAAATGCAAAAAAAAATGCAAAAAAAATGCAAAAAAAAAATGCAAAAAAAATGCAAAAAAATGCAAAAAAAAACCACAAAAAATAAAAAAAAATGCAAAAAAAATGCAACAAAACACAAAAAAATGCAAAAAAATGCAAAAAAAAACCACAAAAAATAAAAAAAAATGCAAAAAAAATGCAAAAAAACACAAAAAAATGCAAAAATGCAAAAAAAAATGCAAAAAAACACAAAAAAAATGCAAAAAAAATGCAAAAAAACCCACAAAAAATAAAAAAAAAAATGCAAAAAAACCCACAAAAAAATGCAAAAAAACCTACAAAAAATGCAAAAAAAAATGCAAAAAAACCCAAAAAAATGCAAAAAAAATGCAAAAAAATGCAAAAAATGCAAAAAAAAATGCAAAAAAATCCACAAAAAATGCAAAAAAAATGCAAAAAAAATGCAAAAAAAACCCACAAAAAAATGCAAAAAAACCCACAAAAAAATGCAAAAAAAACACAAAAAAATGCAAAAAAACCCACAAAAAATGCAAAAAAAACACAAAAAAATGCAAAAAAACCCACAAAAAATGCAAAAAAAATGCAAAAAAAATGCAAAAAAAATGCAAAAAAAATGCAAAAAAAAATGCAAAAAAAATGCAAAAAAAAATGCTAAAAAAATGCAAAAAAACCCACAAAAGATGCAAAAAAAAATGCAAAAAAATGCAAAAAAAAACACAAAAAATGCAAAAAAAATGCAAAAAAAATGCAAAAAACCCCACAAAAAATGCAAAAAAAATGCAAAAAAACCCCACAAAAAATGCAAAAAAAAACCCACAAAAAATGCAAAAAAAATGCAAAAAAACACAAAAAAAATGCAAAAAAAACCACAAAAAATGCAAAAAAAAAATGCAAAAAAACACAAAAAAATGCAAAAAAAAACCACAAAAAATGCAAAAAAAAAATGCAAAAAAACACAAAAAAAATGCAAAAAAAATGCAAAAAACCCCACAAAAAATGCAAAAAAAATGCAAAAAACCCCACAAAAAATGCAAAAAAAATGCAAAAAAACCCACAAAAAATGCAAAAAAAAATGCAAAAAAACCCACAAAAAATGCAAAAAAAATGCAAAAAAACCCACAAAAAATGCAAAAAAACCCACAAAAAAATGCAAAAAAACCCACAAAAAATGCAAAAAAAATGCAAAAAAAATGCAAAAAAAATGCAAAAAAAAAAGCAAAAAAACCCACAAAAAATGCAAAAAAAATGCAAAAAAAAATGCAAAAAAACCAACAAAAAAATGCAAAAAAATGCAAAAAAACCCACAAAAAAAATGCAAAAAAACCCACAAAAAAATGCAAAAAAAACACAAAAAAAATGCAAAAAAAATGCAAAAAAACCCACAAAAAATGCAAAAAAAATGCAAAAAACCCCACAAAAAATGCAAAAAAAATGCAAAAAAAATGCAAAAAAACACAAAAAAAATGCAAAAAAAATGCAAAAAAAAACACAAAAAATGCAAAAAAAATGCAAAAAAACCCACAAAAAATGCAAAAAAACCCACAAAAAATGCAAAAAAACCCACAAAAAATGCAAAAAAAAATGCAAAAAAATGCAAAAAAAAACACAAAAAATAAAAAAAAATGCAAAAAAAATGCAAAAAAAATGCAAAAAAACACAAAAAATGCAAAAAAATGCAAAAAAAACCACAAAAAATAAAAAAAAATGCAAAAAAAATGCAAAAAAACACAAAAAAAATGCAAAAAATGCAAAAAAAATGCAAAAAACACAAAAAAAATGCAAAAAAACCCACAAAAAATGCAAAAAACCCCACAAAAAAATGCAAAAAAACCCACAAAAAATGCAAAAAAAAATGCAAAAAAACACAAAAAAAATGCAAAAAAAATGCAAAAAAATGCAAAAAACCCCACAAAAAATGCAAAAAAAATGCAAAAAAATCCACAAAAAATGCAAAAAAATGCAAAAAAAATGCAAAAAAACCCACAAAAAATGCAAAAAAAAATGCAAAAAAACCCACAAAAAAATGCAAAAAAACCCACAAAAATATGCAAAAAAACACAAAAAAATGCAAAAAAAATGCAAAAAAACCCACAAAAAAATGCAAAAAAAATGCAAAAAAAAAATGCAAAAAAAATGCAAAAAAAAATGCAAAAAAAATGCAAAAAAAAAATGCAAAAAAAATGCAAAAAAACCCACAAAAAATGCAAAAAAAAATGCAAAAAAATGCAAAAAAAAACACAAAAAATGCAAAAAAAATGCAAAAAAATGCAAAAAACCCCACAAAAAATGCAAAAAAAATGCAAAAAAAACCCACAAAAAATGCAAAAAAATGCAAAAAAAATGCAAAAAAACACAAAAAAAATGCAAAAAAAACACAAAAAAAAACACAAAAAATGCAAAAAAAATGCAAAAAAACCCACAAAAAATGCAAAAAAACCCACAAAAAATGCAAAAAAACCCACAAAAAATGCAAAAAAAAATGCAAAAAAATGCAAAAAAAAACACAAAAAATAAAAAAAAATGCAAAAAAAATGCAAAAAAAATGCAAAAAAACACAAAAAATGCAAAAAAAATGCAAAAAAAACCACAAAAAATAAAAAAAAATGCAAAAAAAAATGCAAAAAAACACAAAAAAAATGCAAAAAATGCAAAAAAAATGCAAAAAACACAAAAAAAATGCAAAAAAACCCACAAAAAATGCAAAAAACCCCACAAAAAAATGCAAAAAAACCCACAAAAAATGCAAAAAAAAATGCAAAAAAACACAAAAAAAATGCAAAAAAAATGCAAAAAAATGCAAAAAACCCCACAAAAAATGCAAAAAAAATGCAAAAAAATCCACAAAAAATGCAAAAAAATGCAAAAAAAATGCAAAAAAACCCACAAAAAATGCAAAAAAATGCAAAAAAACCCACAAAAAAATGCAAAAAAACCCACAAAAATATGCAAAAAAACACAAAAAAATGCAAAAAAAATGCAAAAAAACCCACAAAAAAATGCAAAAAAAACACAAAAAAATGCAAAAAAAACCACAAAAAATGCAAAAAAAATGCAAAAAAAATGCAAAAAAAAATGCAAAAAAAATGCAAAAAAAAATGCAAAAAAAATGCAAAAAAAAAATGCAAAAAAAATGCAAAAAAACCCACAAAAAATGCAAAAAAAAATGCAAAAAAATGCAAAAAAAAACACAAAAAATGCAAAAAAAATGCAAAAAAATGCAAAAAACCCCACAAAAAATGCAAAAAAAACCCACAAAAAATGCAAAAAAACCCCACAAAAAATGCAAAAAAAATGCAAAAAAACACAAAAAAAATGCAAAAAAACCCACAAAAAATGCAAAAAAAAATGCAAAAAAACAAAAAAATGCAAAAAAAAAACACAAAAAATGCAAAAAAACCCACAAAAAATGCAAAAAAAACCACAAAAAATGCAAAAAAAAATGCAAAAAAACACAAAAAAAATGCAAAAAAAATGCAAAAAACCCCACAAAAAATGCAAAAAAAATGCAAAAAAACCCACAAAAAATGCAAAAAAAATGCAAAAAAACCCACAAAAAAATGCAAAAAAAATGCAAAAAAATGCAAAAAACCCCACAAAAAATGCAAAAAAAATGCAAAAAAACACAAAAAAAATGCAAAAAAAAATGCAAAAAAACACAAAAAAAATGCAAAAAAAAATGCAAAAAAACACAAAAAAAATGCAAAAAAAAATGCAAAAAAATGCAAAAAACCCCACAAAAAATGCAAAAAAAATGCAAAAAAATCCACAAAAAATGCAAAAAAATGCAAAAAAAATGCAAAAAAACCCACAAAAAATGCAAAAAAAATGCAAAAAAACCCACAAAAAATGCAAAAAAAACCACAAAAAATGCAAAAAAAAATGCAAAAAAATGCAAAAAAAACCACAAAAAATAAAAAAAAATGCAAAAAAAATGCAACAAAACACAAAAAAATGCAAAAAAATGCAAAAAAAACCACAAAAAATAAAAAAAAATGCAAAAAAAATGCAAAAAAACAAAAAAAATGCAAAAAATGCAAAAAAAAATGCAAAAAAATGCAAAAAAATGCAAAAAAAAATGCAAAAAAACCCACAAAAAATAAAAAAAAAATGCAAAAAAACCCACAAAAAAATGCAAAAAAACCCACAAAAAATGCAAAAAAAAATGCAAAAAAACACAAAAAAAATGCAAAAAAAATGCAAAAAAATGCAAAAAATGCAAAAAAAATGCAAAAAAATCCACAAAAAATGCAAAAAAAATGCAAAAAATGCAAAAAAAAATGCAAAAAAATGCAAAAAAATGCAAAAAAAATGCAAAAAAACCCACAAAAAATAAAAAAAAATGCAAAAAAACCCACAAAAAAATGCAAAAAACCCCACAAAAAATGCAAAAAAAAATGCAAAAAAACACAAAAAAAATGCAAAAAAAATGCAAAAAAATGCAAAAAATGCAAAAAAAATGCAAAAAAATTCACAAAAAATGCAAAAAAAATGCAAAAAAAATGCAAAAAAACCCACAAAAAATGCAAAAAAAATGCAAAAAAAACCCACAAAAAAATGCAAAAAAACCCACAAAAAAATGCAAAAAAAACACAAAAAAATGCAAAAAAACCCACAAAAAAATGCAAAAAAAACACAAAAAAATGCAAAAAAACCCACAAAAAATGCAAAAAAAATGCAAAAAAAATGCAAAAAAAATGCAAAAAAAATGCAAAAAAAAATGCAAAAAAAATGCAAAAAAAAATGCAAAAAAAATGCAAAAAAACCCACAAAAGATGCAAAAAAAATGCAAAAAAATGCAAAAAAAAACACAAAAAATGCAAAAAAAATGCAAAAAAAATGCAAAAAACCCCACAAAAAATGCAAAAAAAATGCAAAAAAAACCCACAAAAAATGCAAAAAAAACCCACAAAAAATGCAAAAAAAATGCAAAAAAACACAAAAAAAATGCAAAAAAAACCACAAAAAATGCAAAAAAAAAATGCAAAAAAACACAAAAAAATGCAAAAAAAAACACAAAAAATGCAAAAAAACCCACAAAAAAATGCAAAAAAAACCACAAAAAATGCAAAAAAAAAATGCAAAAAAACACAAAAAAAATGCAAAAAAAATGCAAAAAAAATGCAAAAAACCCCACAAAAAATGCAAAAAAAATGCAAAAAACCCCACAAAAAATGCAAAAAAAACCCACAAAAAATGCAAAAAAAATGCAAAAAAAATGCAAAAAAACCCACAAAAAATGCAAAAAAACCCACAAAAAAATGCAAAAAAACCCACAAAAAAATGCAAAAAAACCACAAAAAAATGCAAAAAAAATGCAAAAAAACCCACAAAAAAATGCAAAAAAACACAAAAAAATGCAAAAAACCCCACAAAAAATGCAAAAATACCCCACAAAAAATGCAAAAAAACACAAAAAAAAATGCAAAAAAAAACACAAAAAATGCAAAAAAAAATGAAAAAAAACACAAAAAAAATGCAAAAAAAATGCAAAAAAACCCACAAAAAAATGCAAAAAAACCCACAAAAAAATGCAAAAAAACCCACAAAAAAAATGCTAAAAAAATGCAAAAAAAATGCAAAAAATGCAAAAAAATGCAAAAAACCCCACAAAAAATGCAAAAAAAATGCAAAAAAAATGCAAAAAAACCCACAAAAAATGCAAAAAAAAATGCAAAAAAACCCACAAAAAATGCAAAAAAAATGCAAAAAAAATGCAAAAAAACCCACAAAAAATGCAAAAAAACCCACAAAAAAATGCAAAAAAACCCACAAAAAAAATGCAAAAAAACCACAAAAAAATGCAAAAAAAATGCAAAAAAACCCACAAAAAAATGCAAAAAAACACAAAAAAATGCAAAAAACCCCACAAAAAATGCAAAAATACCCCACAAAAAATGCAAAAAAACACAAAAAAAAATGCAAAAAAAAACACAAAAAATGCAAAAAAAAATGAAAAAAAACACAAAAAAAATGCAAAAAAAATGCAAAAAAACCCACAAAAAAATGCAAAAAAACCCACAAAAAAATGCAAAAAAACCCACAAAAAAAATGCTAAAAAAATGCAAAAAAAATGCAAAAAAAAATGCAAAAAAAATGCAAAAAAAAAATGCAAAAAAAATGCAAAAAAATGCAAAAAAAAACACAAAAAATAAAAAAAAATGCAAAAAAAATGCAAAAAAAATGCAAAAAAACACAAAAAATGCAAAAAAATGCAAAAAAAACCACAAAAAATAAAAAAAAATGCAAAAAAACACAAAAAAAATGCAAAAAATGCAAAAAAAATGCAAAAAACACAAAAAAAATGCAAAAAAACCCACAAAAAATGCAAAAAACCCCACAAAAAAATGCAAAAAAACCCACAAAAAATGCAAAAAAAAATGCAAAAAAACACAAAAAAAATGCAAAAAAAATGCAAAAAAATGCAAAAAACCCCACAAAAAATGCAAAAAAAATGCAAAAAAATCCACAAAAAATGCAAAAAAATGCAAAAAAAATGCAAAAAAACCCACAAAAAATGCAAAAAAAATGCAAAAAAACCCACAAAAAAATGCAAAAAAACCCACAAAAATATGCAAAAAAACACAAAAAAATGCAAAAAAAATGCAAAAAAACCCACAAAAAAATGCAAAAAAAATGCAAAAAAAAATGCAAAAAAAATGCAAAAAAAAATGCAAAAAAAATGCAAGAAAAAAATGCAAAAAAAATGCAAAAAAACCCACAAAAAATGCAAAAAAAAATGCAAAAAAATGCAAAAAAAAAACACAAAAAATGCAAAAAAAATGCAAAAAAATGCAAAAAACCCCACAAAAAATGCAAAAAAAATGCAAAAAAAACCCACAAAAAATGCAAAAAAATGCAAAAAAAATGCAAAAAAACACAAAAAAAATGCAAAAAAAACACAAAAAAAAACACAAAAAATGCAAAAAAAATGCAAAAAAACCCACAAAAAATGCAAAAAAACCCACAAAAAATGCAAAAAAACCCACAAAAAATGCAAAAAAAAATGCAAAAAAATGCAAAAAAAAACACAAAAAATAAAAAAAAATGCAAAAAAAATGCAAAAAAAATGCAAAAAAACACAAAAAATGCAAAAAAATGCAAAAAAAACCACAAAAAATAAAAAAAAATGCAAAAAAAATGCAAAAAAACACAAAAAAAATGCAAAAAATGCAAAAAAAATGCAAAAAACACAAAAAAAATGCAAAAAAACCCACAAAAAATGCAAAAAACCCCACAAAAAAATGCAAAAAAACCCACAAAAAATGCAAAAAAAAATGCAAAAAAACACAAAAAAAATGCAAAAAAAATGCAAAAAAATGCAAAAAACCCCACAAAAAATGCAAAAAAAATGCAAAAAAATCCACAAAAAATGCAAAAAAAATGCAAAAAAAATGCAAAAAAACCCACAAAAAATGCAAAAAAAATGCAAAAAAACCCACAAAAAAATGCAAAAAAACCCACAAAAATATGCAAAAAAACACAAAAAAATGCAAAAAAAAATGCAAAAAAACCCACAAAAAAATGCAAAAAAAACACAAAAAAATGCAAAAAAAACCACAAAAAATGCAAAAAAAATGCAAAAAAAATGCAAAAAAAAATGCAAAAAAAATGCAAAAAAAAATGCAAAAAAAATGCAAAAAAAAATGCAAAAAAAATGCAAAAAAACCCACAAAAAATGCAAAAAAAAATGCAAAAAAATGCAAAAAAAAACACAAAAAATGCAAAAAAAAATGCAAAAAAATGCAAAAAACCCCACAAAAAATGCAAAAAAAATGCAAAAAAAACCCACAAAAAATGCAAAAAAACCCCACAAAAAATGCAAAAAAAATGCAAAAAAACACAAAAAAAATGCAAAAAAACCCACAAAAAATGCAAAAAAAAATGCAAAAAAACAAAAAAATGCAAAAAAAAAACACAAAAAATGCAAAAAAACCCACAAAAAATGCAAAAAAAACCACAAAAAATGCAAAAAAAAATGCAAAAAAACACAAAAAAAATGCAAAAAAAATGCAAAAAACCCCACAAAAAATGCAAAAAAAATGCAAAAAAACCCACAAAAAATGCAAAAAAAATGCAAAAAAACCCACAAAAAAATGCAAAAAAAATGCAAAAAAATGCAAAAAACCCCACAAAAAATGCAAAAAAAATGCAAAAAAACACAAAAAAAATGCAAAAAAAAATGCAAAAAAACACAAAAAAAATGCAAAAAAAAATGCAAAAAAACACAAAAAAAATGCAAAAAAAATGCAAAAAAATGCAAAAAACCCCACAAAAAATGCAAAAAAAATGCAAAAAAATCCACAAAAAATGCAAAAAAATGCAAAAAAAAATGCAAAAAAACCCACAAAAAATGCAAAAAAAATGCAAAAAAACCCACAAAAAATGCAAAAAAAAACACAAAAAATGCAAAAAAAAATGCAAAAAAATGCAAAAAAAACCACAAAAAATAAAAAAAAATGCAAAAAAAATGCAACAAAACACAAAAAAATGCAAAAAAATGCAAAAAAAAACCACAAAAAATAAAAAAAAATGCAAAAAAAATGCAAAAAAACAAAAAAAATGCAAAAAATGCAAAAAAAAATGCAAAAAAATGCAAAAAAATGCAAAAAAAATGCAAAAAAACCCACAAAAAATAAAAAAAAAATGCAAAAAAACCCACAAAAAAATGCAAAAAAACCCACAAAAAATGCAAAAAAAAATGCAAAAAAACACAAAAAAAATGCAAAAAAAATGCAAAAAAATGCAAAAAATGCAAAAAAAATGCAAAAAAATCCACAAAAAATGCAAAAAAAATGCAAAAAATGCAAAAAAAAATGCAAAAAAATGCAAAAAAATGCAAAAAAAATGCAAAAAAACCCACAAAAAATAAAAAAAAATGCAAAAAAACCCACAAAAAAATGCAAAAAACCCCACAAAAAATGCAAAAAAAAATGCAAAAAAACACAAAAAAAATGCAAAAAAAATGCAAAAAAATGCAAAAAATGCAAAAAAAATGCAAAAAAATTCACAAAAAATGCAAAAAAAATGCAAAAAAAATGCAAAAAAACCCACAAAAAATGCAAAAAAAATGCAAAAAAAACCCACAAAAAAATGCAAAAAAACCCACAAAAAAATGCAAAAAAAACACAAAAAAATGCAAAAAAACCCACAAAAAAATGCAAAAAAAACACAAAAAAATGCAAAAAAACCCACAAAAAATGCAAAAAAAATGCAAAAAAAATGCAAAAAAAATGCAAAAAAAATGCAAAAAAAAATGCAAAAAAAATGCAAAAAAAAATGCAAAAAAAATGCAAAAAAACCCACAAAAGATGCAAAAAAAAATGCAAAAAAATGCAAAAAAAAACACAAAAAATGCAAAAAAAATGCAAAAAAAATGCAAAAAACCCCACAAAAAATGCAAAAAAAATGCAAAAAAAACCCACAAAAAATGCAAAAAAAACCCACAAAAAATGCAAAAAAAATGCAAAAAAACACAAAAAAAATGCAAAAAAAACCACAAAAAATGCAAAAAAAAAATGCAAAAAAACACAAAAAAATGCAAAAAAAAACACAAAAAATGCAAAAAAACCCACAAAAAAATGCAAAAAAAACCACAAAAAATGCAAAAAAAAAATGCAAAAAAACACAAAAAAAATGCAAAAAAAATGCAAAAAAAATGCAAAAAACCCCACAAAAAATGCAAAAAAAATGCAAAAAACCCCACAAAAAATGCAAAAAAAACCCACAAAAAATGCAAAAAAAATGCAAAAAAAATGCAAAAAAACCCACAAAAAATGCAAAAAAACCCACAAAAAAATGCAAAAAAACCCACAAAAAAATGCAAAAAAACCACAAAAAAATGCAAAAAAAATGCAAAAAAACCCACAAAAAAATGCAAAAAAACACAAAAAAATGCAAAAAACCCCACAAAAAATGCAAAAATACCCCACAAAAAATGCAAAAAAACACAAAAAAAAATGCAAAAAAAAACACAAAAAATGCAAAAAAAAATGAAAAAAAACACAAAAAAAATGCAAAAAAAATGCAAAAAAACCCACAAAAAAATGCAAAAAAACCCACAAAAAAATGCAAAAAAACCCACAAAAAAAATGCTAAAAAAATGCAAAAAAAATGCAAAAAATGCAAAAAAAATGCAAAAAACCCCACAAAAAATGCAAAAAAAATGCAAAAAAAATGCAAAAAAACCCACAAAAAATGCAAAAAAAAATGCAAAAAAACCCACAAAAAATGCAAAAAAAATGCAAAAAAAATGCAAAAAAACCCACAAAAAATGCAAAAAAACCCACAAAAAAATGCAAAAAAACCCACAAAAAAATGCAAAAAAAACACAAAAAAATGCAAAAAAACCCACAAAAAAATGCAAAAAAAACACAAAAAAATGCAAAAAAACCCACAAAAAATGCAAAAAAAATGCAAAAAAAATGCAAAAAAAATGCAAAAAAAATGCAAAAAAAAATGCAAAAAAAATGCAAAAAAAAATGCAAAAAAAATGCAAAAAAACCCACAAAAGATGCAAAAAAAAATGCAAAAAAATGCAAAAAAAAACACAAAAAATGCAAAAAAAATGCAAAAAAAATGCAAAAAACCCCACAAAAAATGCAAAAAAAATGCAAAAAAAACCCACAAAAAATGCAAAAAAAACCCACAAAAAATGCAAAAAAAATGCAAAAAAACACAAAAAAAATGCAAAAAAAACCACAAAAAATGCAAAAAAAAAATGCAAAAAAACACAAAAAAATGCAAAAAAAAACACAAAAAATGCAAAAAAACCCACAAAAAAATGCAAAAAAAACCACAAAAAATGCAAAAAAAAAATGCAAAAAAACACAAAAAAAATGCAAAAAAAATGCAAAAAAAATGCAAAAAACCCCACAAAAAATGCAAAAAAAATGCAAAAAACCCCACAAAAAATGCAAAAAAAACCCACAAAAAATGCAAAAAAAATGCAAAAAAAATGCAAAAAAACCCACAAAAAATGCAAAAAAACCCACAAAAAAATGCAAAAAAACCCACAAAAAAATGCAAAAAAACCACAAAAAAATGCAAAAAAAATGCAAAAAAACCCACAAAAAAATGCAAAAAAACACAAAAAAATGCAAAAAACCCCACAAAAAATGCAAAAATACCCCACAAAAAATGCAAAAAAACACAAAAAAAAATGCAAAAAAAAACACAAAAAATGCAAAAAAAAATGAAAAAAAACACAAAAAAAATGCAAAAAAAATGCAAAAAAACCCACAAAAAAATGCAAAAAAACCCACAAAAAAATGCAAAAAAACCCACAAAAAAAATGCTAAAAAAATGCAAAAAAAATGCAAAAAATGCAAAAAAAATGCAAAAAACCCCACAAAAAATGCAAAAAAAATGCAAAAAAAATGCAAAAAAACCCACAAAAAATGCAAAAAAAAATGCAAAAAAACCCACAAAAAATGCAAAAAAAATGCAAAAAAAATGCAAAAAAACCCACAAAAAATGCAAAAAAACCCACAAAAAAATGCAAAAAAACCCACAAAAAAATGCAAAAAAACCACAAAAAAATGCAAAAAAAATGCAAAAAAACCCACAAAAAAATGCAAAAAAAACACAAAAAAATGCAAAAAATCCCACAAAAAATGCAAAAAAACCCCACAAAAAATGCAAAAAAATACAAAAAAAAATGCAAAAAAAACACAAAAAATGCAAAAAAAAATGCAAAAAAACACAAAAAAAATGCAAAAAAAATGCAAAAAAAAAACACAAAAAATGCAAAAAAAACCACAAAAAAATGCAAAAAAAACCACAAAAAATGCAAAAAGAAATGCAAAAAAACAAAAAAAAAATGCAAAAAAAATGCAAAAAAACCCACAAAAAAATGCAAAAAAACCCACAAAAAAAATGCTAAAAAAATGCAAAAAAAATGCAAAAAAAAAATGCAAAAAAAAACACAAAAAATGCAAAAAAAATGCAAAAAAAATGCAAAAAAAAACACAAAAAATGAAAAAAAATGCAAAAAAAAACACAAAAAATGCAAAAAAAATGCAAAAAAAAAACAAAAAATGCAAAAAAAATGCAAAAAAAATGCAAAAAAACCCACAAAAAATGCAAAAAAAATGCAAAAAACACCACAAAAAATGTAAAAAAAATGCAAAAAAACCCACAAAAAATGCAAAAAAACCCCACAAAAAATGCAAAAAAAATGCAAAAAAACCCACAAAAAAATGCAAAAAAAACACAAAAAAATGCAAAAAACCCCACAAAAAATGCAAAAAAAATGCAAAAAAACACAAAAAAAATGCAAAAAAAATGCAAAAAACCCCACAAAAAAATGCAAAAAAACCACAAAAAAATGCAAAAAACCCCACAAAAAATGCAAAAAAAATGCAAAAAAACCCACAAAAAATGCAAAAAAAATGCAAAAAAACCCACAAAAAATGCAAAAAAACACAAAAAAAATGCAAAAAAAAATGCAAAAAAAAAACACAAAAAATGCAAAAAAAAACCACAAAAAAATGCAAAAAAACCCACAAAAAATGCAAAAAAAAATGCAAAAAAACACAAAAAAAATGCAAAAAAATGCAAAAAAATGCAAAAAATCCCACAAAAAATGCAAAAAAAATGCAAAAAACCCCACAAAAAATGCAAAAAAAATGCAAAAAAAAATGCAAAAAATGCAAAAAAATGCAAAAAAACACAAAAAAATGCAAAAAAAATGCAAAAAACCCCACAAAAAATGCAAAAAAATGCAAAAAAAACCCACAAAAAATGCAAAAAAAATGCAAAAAAAATGCAAAAAAACACAAAAAAATGCAAAAAACCCACAAAAAATGCAAAAAAAATGCAAAAAAACAAAAAAAAATGCAAAAAAATGCAAAAAACCCCACAAAAAATGCAAAAAAAATGCAAAAAAACCCACAAAAAATGCAAAAAAAATGCAAAAAAAATGCAAAAAAATGCAAAAAAAATGCAAAAAAAAATGCAAAAAAAATGCAAAAAAAACCACAAAAAATGCAAAAAAAATGCAAAAAAAAACACAAAAAATGCAAAAAAAATGCAAAAAAAAAACAAAAAATGCAAAAAAAAATGCAAAAAAAATGCAAAAAAACCCACAAAAAATGCAAAAAAAAATGCAAAAAACCCCACAAAAAATGTAAAAAAAAATGCAAAAAAACCCACAAAAAATGCAAAAAAAACCCACAAAAAATGCAAAAAAAATGCAAAAAAACACAAAAAAATGCAAAAAAAAACACAAAAAATGCAAAAAAAAATGCAAAAAAACACAAAAAAAATGCAAAAAAAATGCAAAAAAAAAACACAAAAAATGCAAAAAAACCCACAAAAAAATGCAAAAAAACCCACAAAAAATGCAAAAAAAAATGCAAAAAAACACAAAAAAATGCAAAAAAAATGCAAAAAAAATGCAAAAAACCCCACAAAAAATGCAAAAAAATGCAAAAAAACCCACAAAAAATGCAAAAAAAATGCAAAAAACCCCACAAAAAATGCAAAAAAATGCAAAAAAACCCACAAAAAATGCAAAAAAAAATGCAAAAAAACCCACAAAAAATGCAAAAAAAATGCAAAAAAAATGCAAAAAAACCCACAAAAAAATGCAAAAAAACCCACAAAAAAATGCAAAAAAAACACAAAAAAATGCAAAAAAAACCACAAAAAATGCAAAAAAAATGCAAAAAAAATGCAAAAAACCCCACAAAAAATGCAAAAAAAATGCAAAAAAAATGCAAAAAAACCCACAAAAAATGCAAAAAACCCCACAAAAAAATGCAAAAAAACCCACAAAAAAATGCAAAAAAACACAAAAAAATGCAAAAAAAAATGCAAAAAAACCCACAAAAAATGCAAAGAAAATGCAAAAAAAACCCACAAAAAAATGCAAAAAAACCCACAAAAAAATGCAAAAAAAATGCAAAAAAAAGCAAAAAAACCCACAAAAAATGCAAAAAAAATGCAAAAAAAAAATGCAAAAAAAATGCAAAAAAAAATGCAAAAAAAATGCAAAAAAAAACACAAAAAATGCAAAAAAAATGCAAAAAAAACACAAAAAATGCAAAAAAAATGCAAAAAAAAAAAAAAAATGCAAAAAAAAATGCAAAAAAAATGCAAAAAAACCCACAACAAATGCAAAAAAAACCCACAAAAAATGCAAAAAAAATGCAAAAAAACACAAAAAAAATGCAAAAAAAAACACAAAAAATGCAAAAAAACACAAAAAAAAATGCAAAAAAAATGCAAAAAAAAAACACAAAAAATGCAAAAAAACCCACAAAAAAATGCAAAAAAACCCACAAAAAATGCAAAAAAAATGCAAAAAAATGCAAAAAAAATGCAAAAAAAATGCAAAAAACCCCACAAAAAATGCAAAAAAAAATGCAAAAAAACCCACAAAAAATGCAAAAAAAATGCAAAAAAAATGCAAAAAACCCCACAAAAAATGCAAAAAAAATGCAAAAAAAATGCAAAAAAACCCACAAAAAATGCAAAGAAAATGCAAAAAAAACCCACAAAAAAATGCAAAAAAACCCACAAAAAAATGCAAAAAAACCCACAAAAAAAATGCTAAAAAAAACACAAAAAATGCAAAAAAAAAATGCAAAAAAAAAGCATAAAAACCCACAAAAAATGCAAAAAATATGCAAAAAAAAATGCAAAAAAAATGCAAAAAAAACCACAAAAAATGCAAAAAAAAATGCAAAAAAACACAAAAAAAATGCAAAAAAAAACACAAAAAATGCAAAAAAAAATGCAAAAAAACACAAAAAAAATGCAAAAAAAATGCAAAAAAAAACACAAAAAATGCAAAAAAAAACACAAAAAAATGCAAAAAAAACCACAAAAAATGCAAAAAAAAATGCAAAAAAACACAAAAAAAAATGCAAAAAAATGCAAAACAAATGCAAAAAATCCCACAAAAAATGCAAAAAAAATGCAAAAAACCCCACAAAAAATGCAAAAAAAATGCAAAAAAAATGCAAAAAACCCCACAAAAAATGCAAAAAAATGCAAAAAAACACAAAAAAATGCAAAAAAAATGCAAAAAACCCCACAAAAAATGCAAAAAAAATGCAAAAAAACACAAAAAAATGCAAAAAAAATGCAAAAAAAAAACACAAAAAATGCAAAAAAAAATGCAAAAAAACCCACAAAAAAATGCAAAAAACCCACAAAAAATGCAAAAAAAAATGCAAAAAAACACAAAAAAATGCAAAAAAAATGCAAAAAACCCCACAAAAAATGCAAAAAAAATGCAAAAAAACCCACAAAAAATGCAAAAAAATGCAAAAAAAATGCAAAAAAATGCAAAAAAAATGCAAAAAAACCCACAAAAAATGCAAAGAAAATGCAAAAAAAACCCACAAAAAAATGCAAAAAAACCCACAAAAAAATGCAAAAAAACCCACAAAAAAAATGCTAAAAAAATGCAAAAAAAATGCAAAAAAAAATGCAAAAAAAACACAAAAAATGCAAAAAAAATGCAAAAAAAAAGCAAAAAAACCCACAAAAAATGCAAAAAAAATGCAAAAAAAAATGCAAAAAAAATGCAAAAAAAACCACAAAAAATGCAAAAAAAATGCAAAAAAAACCACAAAAAATGCAAAAAAAATGCAAAAAAAAAACAAAAAATGCAAAAAAAAATGCAAAAAAAATGCAAAAAAACCCACAAAAAATGCAAAAAAAAATGCAAAAAAACACAAAAAAATGCAAAAAAAATGCAAAAAAAATGCAAAAAACCCCACAAAAAAATGCAAAAAAACCCACAAAAAATGCAAAAAAAACCCACAAAAAATGCAAAAAAAATGCAAAAAAACACAAAAAAATGCAAAAAAAAAACACAAAAAATGCAAAAAAAAATGCAAAAAAACACAAAAAAAATG
>JAKRKW010000368.1:0-30996 GCA_023566125.1 Zingel zingel
GCATTTTTTTTTGTTTTGTTTTTGCATTTTTTGTGGGTTTTTTTTGCATTTTTTGTGTTTTTTTGCATTTATTTTGTTTTTTTTTTGCATTTTTGTGGTTTTTTTTGCATTTTTTTTTGCATTTTTTTTGCATTTTTTTTTTGCATTTTTTTGGGGGGTTTTTTTGCATTTTTTTGTGTTTTTTTTTTTGCATTTTTTTTGCATTTTGTTTTGCATTTTTTTGCATTTTTTTGCATTTTTTTTTTTTTCTGCATTTTTTGTAGTTTTTTTGTTTTTTTTTGCATTTTTTTTTTGCATTTTTTTTTGCATTTTTTTTGCATTTTTTTTTTTTTTTTTTTGCATTTTTTTTTTTTTTTTTGCATTTTTTTGCATTTTTTTGCATTTTTTTTTGAATTTTTTTTGTGTTTTTTTGCATATTTTTTTTTTTTTTGCATTTTTTTGTGGTTTTTTTTTGCATTTTTTTGTGTTTTTTTGAATTTATTTTGTTTTTTTTTTGCATTTTTGTGGTTTTTTTTGCATTTTTTTTTTGCATTTTTTGGGGGGTTTTTTTGCATTTTTTTGTGTTTTTTTTTTGCATTTTTTTTGTGTTTTTTTTGCATTTTTTTGCATTTTTTTTGCATTTTTTTTTTTTTTTTGCATTTTTTTGCTTTTTTTTTTGCATTTTTTTTGCATTTTTTTTGCATTTTTTTGCATTTTTTTTTGCATTTTTTTTTTTTTTGCATTTTTTTGTGGTTTTTTTGTTTTTGCTTTTTTTTTTTGCATTTTGTTTTGCATTTTTTTGCATTTTTTTTTGCATTTTGTGTTTTTTTTTGCATTTTTTTGCATTTATTTTGTGTTTTTTTTGCATTTTTTGTGTTTTTTTTGCATTATTTTGTGGTTTTTTTTGCATTTTTTTTTGTTTTGTTTTTGCATTTTTTTGTGTTTTTTTGCATTTTTTGTGTTTTTTTTTGCATTTTTTTTGTTTTTTTTGCATTTTTTTTTTGTATTTTTTTGCATTTTTTTGCATTTTTTTTGCATTTTTTTGCATTTTTTTGTGTTTTTTTGCATATTTTTTTTTTTTTTTGCATTTTTTTTTTTTTTTTTGCATTTTTTTGTGGTTTTTTTGCATTTTTTTGTGGTTTGTTGCATTTTTTTGTGTTTTTTTGCATTTTTTTGTGTTTTTTTTGTGGTTTTTTTGCATTTTTTTGGCATTTTTTTGTTTTGTTTTTTTGCATTTTTTTGCATTTTTTCGTGTTTTTTTGCATTTTTTTATTTTTTTGCATTTTTTGTTTTGTTTTTTTTGCATTTTTTGGGTTTTTTTTTGCATTTTTTAGTATTTTTTTGCATTTGTTTTGTGTTTTTGTGCATTTTTTTGTGTTTTTTTTGCATTTTTTTTTGTTTTGTTTTTGCATTTTTTTGCATTTTTTGTGTTTTTTTTGCATTTTTTTGTGTTTTTTTGCATTTTTTTTGCATTTTTTTGCATTTTTTTGCATTTTTTTTGCATTTTTTTGCATTTTTTTGTGTTTGTTTTTGCATTTTTTTGCATTTTTTTGCATTTTTTTGGGTTTTTTTGCATATTTTTTTTTTTTTTTGCATTTTTTTGTGGTTTTTTTTTGCATATTTTTTTTTTTTTTGCATTTTTTTGTGTTTTTTTGCATTTTTTTGCATTTTTTTTGCATTTTTTTGCATTTTTTCGTGTTTTTTTGCATTTTTTTGTGTTTTTTTGCATTTTTTGCATTTTTTGTTTTGTTTTTTTGCATTTTTTTGGTTTTTTTTGCATTTTTTCGTGTTTTTTTGCATTTTTTTGTGTTTTTTTTGCATTTTTTTTGTTTTTTTTGCATTTTTTTTGCATTTTTTTTTGCATTTTTTTTTGCATTTTTTTGCATTTTTTTGTGGTTTTTTTTGCATTTTTTGTGGGGTTTTTTTGCATTTTTTTGCATTTTTTTTGTGTTTTTTTGCATATTTTTTTTTTTTTTTGCATTTTTTGTTTTTTTTTGCATTTTTTTTTTTTTTTGCATTTTTTTGTGGTTTTCTTGCATTTTTTTTGTGTTTTTTTGCATTTTTTGCATTTTTTTTGTGTTTTTTTTGCATTTTTTTTGCATTTTTTTGTTTTGTTTTTTTGCATTTTTTTGCATTTTTTCGTGTTTTTTTGCATTTTTTTATTTTTTTGCATTTTTTGTTTTGTTTTTTTTGCATTTTTTGCATTTTTTGGGTTTTTTTTTGCATTTTTTAGTATTTTTTTGCATTTGTTTTGTGTTTTTGTGCATTTTTTTGTGTTTTTTTTGCATTTTTTTTTGTTTTGTTTTTGCATTTTTTTGCATTTTTTGTGTTTTTTTTGCATTTTTTTGTGTTTTTTTGCATTTTTTTTGCATTTTTTTGCATTTTTTTGCATTTTTTTTGCATTTTTTTGCATTTTTTTGTGTTTGTTTTTGCATTTTTTTGCATTTTTTTGCATTTTTTTGGGTTTTTTTGCATATTTTTTTTTTTTTTTGCATTTTTTTGTGGTTTTTTTTTGCATATTTTTTTTTTTTTTGCATTTTTTTGTGTTTTTTTGCATTTTTTTGCATTTTTTTTGCATTTTTTTGCATTTTTTCGTGTTTTTTTGCATTTTTTTGTGTTTTTTTGCATTTTTTGCATTTTTTGTTTTGTTTTTTTGCATTTTTTTGGTTTTTTTTGCATTTTTTCGTGTTTTTTTGCATTTTTTTGTGTTTTTTTTGCATTTTTTTTGTTTTTTTTGCATTTTTTTTGCATTTTTTTTTGCATTTTTTTTTGCATTTTTTTGCATTTTTTTGTGGTTTTTTTTGCATTTTTTGTGGGGTTTTTTTGCATTTTTTTGCATTTTTTTTGTGTTTTTTTGCATATTTTTTTTTTTTTTTGCATTTTTTGTTTTTTTTTGCATTTTTTTTTTTTTTTGCATTTTTTTGTGGTTTTCTTGCATTTTTTTTGTGTTTTTTTGCATTTTTTGCATTTTTTTTGTGTTTTTTTTGCATTTTTTTTGCATTTTTTTGTTTTGTTTTTTGCATTTTTTTGCATTTTTTCGTGTTTTTTGCATTTTTTTGTGTTTTTTTTGCATTTTTGTTTTGTTTTTTTGCATTTTTTGCATTTTTTTGTTTTTTTTTTTGCATTTTTTTTGCATTTGTTTTGTGTTTTTTTTGCATTTTTTTTGCATTTTTTTGTGTTTTTTAGCATTTTTTTGCATTTGTTTTGTGTTTTTTTGCATTTTTTTTGCATTTTTTTGTTTTTTTTTGCATTTTTTTTGCATTTTGTTTTGCATTTTTTTGCATTTTTTTTGCATTTTGTGTTTTTTTTGCATTTCTTGTGTTTTTTTATGCTTTTTTTGTGTTTTTTTTGCATTTTTTGCATTTATTTTGTGTTTTTTTTGCATTTTTTGTGTTTTTTTTTTGCATTATTTTGTGGTTTTTTTTGCATTTTTTTTGTTTTGTTTTTGCATTTTTTTGTGGGTTTTTTTTGCATTTTTTTGCATTTTTTTGTGTTTTTTTGCATTTTTTGTGTTTTTTTTTTGCATTTTTTTGTGGTTTTTTTGCATTTTTTTTTGCATTTGTTTTTTTTTGCATTTTTTTGTTTTTTTTGCATTTTTTTTTGCATTTTTTTTGCATTTTTTTGCATTTTTTTTGCATTTTTTTGCATTTTTTTGTGTTTGTTTTTGCATTTTTTTTGCATTTTTTTGCATTGTTTTGTGGTTTTTTGCATTTTTTTGCATTTTTTTTGTGTTTTTTTTGTGGTTTTTTTGCATTTTTTTTGCATTTTTTTGTTTTGTTTTTTGCATTTTTTTGCATTTTTTCGTGTTTTTTTGCATTTTTTGTTTTTTTTGCATTTTTTGTTTTGTTTTTTTGCATTTTTTGCATTTTTGCATTTTTTTTTTGCATTTTTTTGCATTTTTTTTTGCATTTTTTTGCATTTTTTTTGCATTTGTTTTGTGTTTTTTTTGCATTTTTTTGCATTTTTTTTGCATTTTTTGTTTTTTTTTGCATTTTTTTTGCATTTTTTTGCATTTTTTTTTGCGTTTTTTAGCATTTTTTTTGCATTTGTTTTGTGTTTTTTTTGCATTTTTTTGCATTTTTTTTTGCATTTTTTTGTTTTTTTTTTGCATTTTTTTTGCATTTTGTTTTGCATTTTTTTGCATTTTTTTTTGCATTTTTTGTGTTTTTTTATGCTTTTTTGTGTTTTTTTTGCATTTTTTTGCATTTATTTTGTGTTTTTTTTGCATTTTTTGTGTTTTTTTTTGCATTATTTTGTGGTTTTTTTTGCATTTTTTTTTGTTTTGTTTTTGCATTTTTTGTGGGGTTTTTTTGCATTTTTTGTGTTTTTTTGCATTTATTTTGTTTTTTTTTGCATTTTTGTGGTTTTTTTTGCATTTTTTTTTGCATTTTTTTTGCATTTTTTTTTTGCATTTTTTTGGGGTTTTTTTTTGCATTTTTTTGTGTTTTTTTTTTTGCATTTTTTTTGCATTTTGTTTTGCATTTTTTTGCATTTTTTTGCATTTTTTTTTTCTGCATTTTTTGTAGTTTTTTTGTTTTTTTTTGCATTTTTTTTTGCATTTTTTTTGCATTTTTTTTGCATTTTTTTTTTTTTTTTTGCATTTTTTTTTTTTTTTTTTGCATTTTTTTGCATTTTTTTGCATTTTTTTTTGAATTTTTTTTGTTTTTTTGCATATTTTTTTTTTTTTGCATTTTTTTGCTTTTTTTTTTGCATTTTTTTTGCATTTTTTTTGCATTTTTTTGCATTTTTTTTGCATTTTTTTTTTTTTGCATTTTTTTGTGGTTTTTTTGTTTTTGCTTTTTTTTTGCATTTTGTTTTGCATTTTTTTGCATTTTTTTTTGCATTTTGTGTTTTTTTTTGCATTTTTTTGCATTTATTTTGTGTTTTTTTTTGCATTTTTTGTGTTTTTTTTGCATTATTTTGTGGTTTTTTTTGCATTTTTTTTTGTTTTGTTTTTGCATTTTTTTGTGTTTTTTTGCATTTTTTGTGTTTTTTTTTGCATTTTTTTTATGTTTTTTTTGCATTTTGTTTTTGTATTTTTTTGCATTTTTTTGCATTTTTTTTGCATTTTTTTGTGTTTTTTTGTGTTTTTTTGCATATTTTTTTTTTTTTTTGCATTTTTTTGTGGGTTTTTTTTGCATTTTTTTTTTTTTTTTGCATTTTTTTGTGGTTTTTTTGCATTTTTTTGTGGTTTGTTGCATTTTTTTGTGTTTTTTTGCATTTTTTTGTGTTTTTTTTGTGGTTTTTTTGCATTTTTTTGGCATTTTTTTTTTTTTTTTTTTTGCATTTTTTTGCATTTTTTCGTGTTTTTTTGCATTTTTTTTTTTTTTTGCATTTTTTTGCATTTTTTCGTGTTTTTTTGCATTTTTTTGTTTTTTTGCATTTTTTTTTTGCATTTTTTTTTGCATTTTTTTTTTTTTTTTTGCATTTTTTTGCATTTTTTTGCATTTTTTTTTGAATTTTTTTTGTGTTTTTTTGCATATTTTTTTTTTTTTTGCATTTTTTTGTGGTTTTTTTTTGCATTTTTTTGTGTTTTTTTGAATTTATTTTGTTTTTTTTTTGCATTTTTGTGGTTTTTTTTGCATTTTTTTTTTGCATTTTTTGGGGGTTTTTTTTGCATTTTTTTGTGTTTTTTTTTTGCATTTTTTTTGTGTTTTTTTTGCATTTTTTTGCATTTTTTTTGCATTTTTTTTTTTTTTTTGCATTTTTTTGCTTTTTTTTTTGCATTTTTTTTGCATTTTTTTTGCATTTTTTTGCATTTTTTTTTGCATTTTTTTTTTTTTTTGCATTTTTTTGTGGTTTTTTTGTTTTTGCTTTTTTTTTTTGCATTTTGTTTTGCATTTTTTTGCATTTTTTTTTGCATTTTGTGTTTTTTTTTGCATTTTTTTGCATTTATTTTGTGTTTTTTTGCATTTTTTGTGTTTTTTTTGCATTATTTTGTGGTTTTTTTTGCATTTTTTTTTGTTTTGTTTTTGCATTTTTTTGTGTTTTTTTGCATTTTTTGTGTTTTTTTTTGCATTTTTTTTGTTTTTTTTGCATTTTTTTTTTTGTATTTTTTTGCATTTTTTTGCATTTTTTTTGCATTTTTTTGCATTTTTTTGTGTTTTTTTGCATATTTTTTTTTTTTTTTGCATTTTTTTTTTTTTTTTTGCATTTTTTTGTGGGTTTTTTGCATTTTTTTGTGGTTTGTTGCATTTTTTTGTGTTTTTTTGCATTTTTTTGTGTTTTTTTTGTGGTTTTTTTGCATTTTTTTGGCATTTTTTTGTTTTGTTTTTTGCATTTTTTTGCATTTTTTCGTGTTTTTTTGCATTTTTTTATTTTTTTGCATTTTTTGTTTTGTTTTTTTTGCATTTTTTGCATTTTTTGGGGTTTTTTTTGCATTTTTTAGTATTTTTTTGCATTTGTTTTGTGTTTTTGTGCATTTTTTTGTGTTTTTTTTGCATTTTTTTTTGTTTTGTTTTTGCATTTTTTTGCATTTTTTGTGTTTTTTTTGCATTTTTTTGTGTTTTTTTGCATTTTTTTTGCATTTTTTTGCATTTTTTTGCATTTTTTTTGCATTTTTTTGCATTTTTTTGTGTTTGTTTTTGCATTTTTTTGCATTTTTTTGCATTTTTTGGGGTTTTTTTGCATATTTTTTTTTTTTTTTGCATTTTTTTGTGGTTTTTTTTTGCATATTTTTTTTTTTTTGCATTTTTTTGTGTTTTTTTGCATTTTTTTGCATTTTTTTTGCATTTTTTTGCATTTTTTCGTGTTTTTTTGCATTTTTTTGTGTTTTTTTGCATTTTTTGCATTTTTTGCATTTTTTGTTTTGTTTTTTTGCATTTTTTTGGTTTTTTTTGCATTTTTTCGTGTTTTTTTGCATTTTTTTGTGTTTTTTTTGCATTTTTTTTGTGTTTTTTTTGCATTTTTTTTTGCATTTTTTTTGCATTTTTTTGCATTTTTTTGTGGTTTTTTTTGCATTTTTTGTGGGGTTTTTTTGCATTTTTTTGCATTTTTTTTGTGTTTTTTTGCATATTTTTTTTTTTTTTTGCATTTTTTGTTTTTTTTTGCATTTTTTTTTTTTTTTGCATTTTTTTGTGGTTTTCTTGCATTTTTTTTGTGTTTTTTTGCATTTTTTGCATTTTTTTTGTGTTTTTTTTGCATTTTTTTTGCATTTTTTTGTTTTGTTTTTTGCATTTTTTTGCATTTTTTCGTGTTTTTTGCATTTTTTTGTGTTTTTTTTGCATTTTTTGTTTTGTTTTTTTGCATTTTTTGCATTTTTTTGTTTTTTTTTTTGCATTTTTTTTGCATTTGTTTTGTGTTTTTTTTGCATTTTTTTTGCATTTTTTTGTGTTTTTTAGCATTTTTTTGCATTTGTTTTGTGTTTTTTTGCATTTTTTTTGCATTTTTTTGTTTTTTTTTGCATTTTGTTTTGCATTTTTTTGCATTTTTTTTGCATTTTGTGTTTTTTTTGCATTTCTTGTGTTTTTTTATGCTTTTTTTGTGTTTTTTTGCATTTTTTGCATTTATTTTGTGTTTTTTTTGCATTTTTTGTGTTTTTTTTTTGCATTATTTTGTGGTTTTTTTTGCATTTTTTTTGTTTTGTTTTTGCATTTTTTTGTGGTTTTTTTTGCATTTTTTTGCATTTTTTTGTGTTTTTTTGCATTTTTTGTGGTTTTTTTTTGCATTTTTTTGTGGTTTTTTTGCATTTTTTTTTGCATTTGTTTTTTTTTGCATTTTTTTGTTTTTTTTGCATTTTTTTTTGCATTTTTTTTGCATTTTTTTGCATTTTTTTTGCATTTTTTTGCATTTTTTTGTGTTTGTTTTTGCATTTTTTTTGCATTTTTTTGCATTGTTTTGTGGTTTTTTGCATTTTTTTGCATTTTTTTTGTGTTTTTTTTGTGGTTTTTTTGCATTTTTTTTGCATTTTTTTGTTTTGTTTTTTGCATTTTTTTGCATTTTTTCGTGTTTTTTTGCATTTTTTTGTTTTTTTTGCATTTTTTGTTTTGTTTTTTTGCATTTTTTGCATTTTTGCATTTTTTTTTTGCATTTTTTTGCATTTTTTTTTGCATTTTTTTGCATTTTTTTTGCATTTGTTTTGTGTTTTTTTTGCATTTTTTTGCATTTTTTTTGCATTTTTTGTTTTTTTTTGCATTTTTTTGCATTTTTTTGCATTTTTTTTTGCGTTTTTTAGCATTTTTTTTGCATTTGTTTTGTGTTTTTTTTGCATTTTTTTGCATTTTTTTTTGCATTTTTTTGTTTTTTTTTTGCATTTTTTTTGCATTTTGTTTTGCATTTTTTTGCATTTTTTTTGCATTTTTTGTGTTTTTTTATGCTTTTTTGTGTTTTTTTTGCATTTTTTTGCATTTATTTTGTGTTTTTTTTGCATTTTTTGTGTTTTTTTTTTGCATTATTTTGTGGTTTTTTTTGCATTTTTTTTTGTTTTGTTTTTGCATTTTTTGTGGGTTTTTTTTGCATTTTTTGTGTTTTTTTGCATTTATTTTGTTTTTTTTTGCATTTTTGTGGTTTTTTTTGCATTTTTTTTTGCATTTTTTTTGCATTTTTTTTTTGCATTTTTTTGGGGTTTTTTTTTGCATTTTTTTGTGTTTTTTTTTTTGCATTTTTTTTGCATTTTGTTTTGCATTTTTTTGCATTTTTTTGCATTTTTTTTTTTCTGCATTTTTTGTAGTTTTTTTGTTTTTTTTTGCATTTTTTTTTGCATTTTTTTTGCATTTTTTTTGCATTTTTTTTTTTTTTTTTGCATTTTTTTTTTTTTTTTTTGCATTTTTTTGCATTTTTTTGCATTTTTTTTTGAATTTTTTTTGTTTTTTTGCATATTTTTTTTTTTTTTGCATTTTTTTGCTTTTTTTTTTGCATTTTTTTTGCATTTTTTTTGCATTTTTTTGCATTTTTTTTGCATTTTTTTTTTTTTTTGCATTTTTTTGTGGTTTTTTTGTTTTTGCTTTTTTTTTGCATTTTGTTTTGCATTTTTTTGCATTTTTTTTTGCATTTTGTGTTTTTTTTTGCATTTTTTTGCATTTATTTTGTGTTTTTTTTTGCATTTTTTGTGTTTTTTTTGCATTATTTTGTGGTTTTTTTTGCATTTTTTTTTGTTTTGTTTTTGCATTTTTTTGTGTTTTTTTGCATTTTTTGTGTTTTTTTTTGCATTTTTTTTATGTTTTTTTTGCATTTTTTTTTTGTATTTTTTTGCATTTTTTTTGCATTTTTTTGTGTTTTTTTGTGTTTTTTTGCATATTTTTTTTTTTTTTTGCATTTTTTTGTGGTTTTTTTTTGCATTTTTTTTTTTTTTTTGCATTTTTTTGTGGTTTTTTTGCATTTTTTGTGGTTTGTTGCATTTTTTTGTGTTTTTTTGCATTTTTTTGTGTTTTTTTTGTGGTTTTTTTGCATTTTTTTGGCATTTTTTTTTTTTTTTTTTTTGCATTTTTTTGCATTTTTTCGTGTTTTTTTGCATTTTTTTGTTTTTTTGCATTTTTTTTTTTTTTTTTGCATTTTTTTGTGGTTTTTTTTTGCATTTTTTTTTTTTTTTTTTGCATTTTTTTGTGGTTTTTTGCATTTTTTTGTTTTTTTGCATTTTTTTTGTGTTTTTTTTGCATTTTTTTTGCATTTTTTTTGCATTTTTTTTGCATTTTTTTGTTGTTTTTTTTTGCATTTTTTTTTGCATTTTTTCGTGTTTTTTTGCATTTTTTTGTGTTTTTTTTGCATTTTTTGCATTTTTTTGGGTTTTTTTTGCATTTTTTTGTTTTTTTTGCATTTTTTTTGCATTTTTTTTTTGCATTTTTTTGCATTTTTTTGCATTTTTTGTGTTTTTTTTGCATTTTTTTGTGTTTTTTTGCATTTTTTTTGCATTTTTTTGCATTTTTTTGCATTTTTTTTGCATTTTTTTGCATTTTTTTGTGTTTGTTTTTGCATTTTTTTGCATTTTTTTGCATTTTTTTGGGTTTTTTTGCATATTTTTTTTTTTTTTTTGCATTTTTTTGTGGTTTTTTTTTTGCATATTTTTTTTTTTTTTGCATTTTTTTGTGTTTTTTTTGCATTTTTTTGCATTTTTTTTGCATTTTTTCGTGTTTTTTTGCATTTTTTTTGTGTTTTTTTGCATTTTTTGCATTTTTTGTTTTGTTTTTTTGCATTTTTTTGGTTTTTTTTGCATTTTTTTTGCAATTTTTTGGTTTTTTTTGCATTTTTTTTGCAATTTTTTGGTTTTTTTTGCATTTTTTTTGCAATTTTTTGCATTTTTTTTTGCATTTTTATTGTTTTTTTGCATATTTTTTTTTTTTTTGCATTTTTTTTTGGTTTTTTTTTGCATTTTTTTTTTTTTTTTTGCATTTTTTTGTGTTTTTTTTGCATTTTTTTGTGGTTTTTTACATTTTTTTGTGTTTTTTTGCATTTTTGTTGTGTTTTTTTTGCATTTTTTTGCATTTTTTTGTTTTTTTTTGCATTTTTTGCATTTTTTCGTGTTTTTTTGAATTTTTTTGTGTTTTTTTGCATTTTTTGCATTTTTTGTTTTGTTTTTTTGCATTTTTTGCATTTTTTTGTTTTTTTTTGCATTTTTTTGTTTTTTTTTGCATTTTTTTTGCATTTTTTTTTGCATTTTTTTGCATTTTTTTGCATTTGTTTTGTGTTTTTTTGCATTTTTTTGCATTTTTTGTGTTTTTTTTGCATTTTTTTGCATTTTTTGCATTTTTTTTGCATTTTTTTTGCATTTTTTTGCATTTGTTTTGTGTTTTTTTTTCATTTTTTTGCATTTTTTTTGCATTTTTTTGTTTTTTTTTGCATTTTGTTTTGCATTTTTTTGCATTTTTTTTTGCATTTTGTGTTTTTTTTTGCATTTCTTGTGTTTTTTTTATGCTTTTTTTGTGTTTTTTTGCATTTTTTTGCATTTATTTTGTGTTTTTTTTGCATTTTTTGTGTTTTTTTGCATTATTTTGTGGTTTTTTTTGCATTTTTTTTTGTTTTTTTTTGCATTTTTTTGTTTTTTTTGCATTTTTTTTGCATTTTTTTGCATTTTTTTGCATTTTTTTTGCATTTTTTTTCATTTTTTTTGCATTATTTTGGTTTTTTTTTTGCTTTTTTTGTGTTTTTTTTGCATTTTTTTTGTGTTTGTTTTTGCATTTTTTGCATTTTTTTTGCATTTTTTTGTGTTTTTTTTGCATTTTTTTGCTTTTTTTGTATTTTTTTTGTTTTTTTTGCATTTATTTTGGTTTTTTTTGCATTTTTGTGGGTTTTTTTGCATTTTTTTTTGCATTTTTTGGGGGGTTTTTTTGCATTTTTTTGTGGGTTTTTTTTTGCATTTTGTTTTGCATTTTTTTTGTTTGTTTTTTGCATTTTTTTGTGTTTTTTTGCATTTTTTGCATTTTTTTGCATTTTTTTGTTTTTTTTTTTGCATTTTTTTGTGTTTTTTTTGCATTGTTTTGCATTTTTTTTTGCAATTTTTTGCATTTTTTTTTTTGCATTTTTTTGTTTTGTTTTTTTTGCATTTTTTGTATTTTTTTGCATTTTTTTGTGTTTTTTTTTGCATTTTTTGTGGTTTTTTTGCATTTTTTTTGCATTTTTTTTGCATTTTTTTTGCATTTTTTTTGCATTTTTTTTTTTTTTGCTTTTTTTGTGTTTTTTTTTTTTTGCATTTTTTTGTGTTTTTTTTGCATTATTTTGTGTGTTTTGTGTTTTTTTTTGCATTTTTTTTTGTGGTTTTTTTTTGCATTTTTTTGCATTTTTTTTGTTTTTTTTGTGTTTTTTTTTGCATTTTTTGTGTTTTTTTTGCATTTTTTGTGGTTTTTTTTGCATTTTTTTTGTGTTTTTTTTTTTTGCATTTTTTTTTGTTTTTTTTGCATTTTTTTTGCATTTTTTCGTGTTTTTTTGCATTTTTTGTTTTGTTTTTTTTGCATTTTTTGCATTTTTTTGTTTTTTTTTTGCATTTTTTTTGCATTTTTTTGCATTTTTTTTGCATTTGTTTTGTTTTTTTTGCATTTTTTTGAATTTTTTTGTGTTTTTTAGCATTTTTTTGCATTTGTTTTGTGTTTTTTTTGCATTTTTTTGCATTTTTTTTGCATTTTTTTGTTTTTTTTGCATTTTTTTTGCATTTTGTTTTGCATTTTTTTGCATTTTTTTTGCATTTTTTGTTTTTTTATGCTTTTTTTGTGTTTTTTTTGCATTTATTTTGTTTTTTTTGCATTTTTTGTGTTCTTTTTTGCATTATTTTGTGGTTTTTTTTGCATTTTTTTTTGTTTTGTTTTTGCATTTTTTGCATTTTTTTGTGTTTTTTTGCATTTTTTTGTGTTTTTTTTGCATTTTTTGTGTTTTTTTTTGCATTTTTTTGTGGTTTTTTTGCATTTTTTTTTGCATTTGTTTTTTTTTTTGCATTTTTTTGTTTTTTTTTGCATTTTTTTTGCATTTTTTTGCATTTTTTTGCATTTTTTTTTGCATTTTTTGGTGTTTTTTTTTTGCATTTTTTTGTGGTTTTTTTTGTGGTTTTTTTGCATTTTTTTTGCATTTTTTTGTTTTGTTTTTTGCATTTTTTTGCATTTTTTCGTGTTTTTTTGCATTTTTTTGTGTTTTTTTTGCATTTTTTGTTTTGTTTTTTTGCATTGTTTGCATTTTTTTGTTTTTTTTTTGCATTTTTTTGCATTTTTTTTTGCATTTTTTTGCATTTTTTTTGCATTTGTTTTGTGTTTTTTTGCATTTTTTTTTTGCATTTTTTTGCATTTTTTTGTGGTTTTTTTTGCATTTTTTGTGGTTTTTTTTGCATTTTTTGTGGTTTTTTTTGCATTTTTTTGCATTTTTTTGTTTTTTTTTTGCATTTTTTTTTTTTTTGCATTTTTTTGTGTTTTTTTTGCATTTTTTTGTGGTTTTTTGCATTTTTTTGCATTTTTTTTGTGTTTTTTTTGTGGTTTTTTTGCATTTTTTTTGCATTTTTTTGTTTTGTTTTTTGCATTTTTTTTGCATTTTTTCGTGTTTTTTTGCATTTTTTTTGCATTTTTTGTTTTGTTTTTTTGCATTTTTTGCATTTTTTTTTTTTTTTTACATTTTTTTGCATTTGTTTTGTGTTTTTTTGCATTTTTTTTTTGCATTTTTTTGCATTTTTTTTGCATTTTTTTGTGTTTTTTTTTGCATTTTTTGTGGTTTTTTTTGCATTTTTTTGTGTTTTTTTGCATTTTTTGTTTTTTTTTGCATTTTTTTTTTTTTGCATTTGTTTTTTTTTTGCATTTTTTTGCATTTTTTTTGCATTTTTTTTGCATTTTTTTTGCATTTTTTTGTGTTTTTTTTGCATTTTTTTGTGTTTTTTTTTTTGCATTTTTTTGTGGTTTTTTTTTGCATTTTTTTGCATTTTTTTTGCATTTTTTTGCATTTTTTTGCATTTGTTTTGTGTTTTTTTTGCATTTTTTTGCATTTTTTTGTGTTTTTTTGCATTTTTTGTTTTTTTTGCATTTTTTTGCATTTATTTTGTGTTTTTTTGCATTTTTTGTGTTTTTTTTTGCATTATTTTGTGTTTTTTTTTGCATTTTTTTTTGTTTTGTTTTTGCATTTTTTGTGTTTTTTTTTGCATTTTTTTGCATTTTTTTTGCATTTTTTTGGTTTTTTTTTGCATTTTTTTTGCAATTTTTTTTGCATTTTTTGTGTTTTTTTTATGCTTTTTTTTGTGTTTTTTTTTGCATTTTTTTGCATTTATTTTGTGTTTTTTTTGCATTTTTTGTGTTTTTTTTTGCATTATTTTGTGGTTTTTTTTGCATTTTTTTTTGTTTTGTTTTTGCATTTTTTTGTGTTTTTTTGCATTTTTTGTGTTGTTTTTTTGCATTTTTTTGTGTTTTTTTTGCATTTTTTTTTGCATTTGTTTTTTTTTTGCATTTTTTTGTTTTTTTTTGCATTTTTTTGTGTTTTTTTTGCATTTTTTTGTGTTTTTTTTTTTCATTTTTTTTGTTTGTTTTTTTGCATTTTTTGTGTTTTTTTTTCATTTTTTTGCATTTTTTTGCATCATTTTGGTTTTTTTTTTGCTTTTTGTGGTTTTTTTTGCATTTTTTTGTGTTTGTTTTTGCATTTTTTTGCATTTTTTTTGCATTTTTTTGTTTTTTTTTTTGCATTTTTTTTGCATTTTGTTTTGCATTTTTTTGCATTTTTTTTTTTTTGCATTTTTTTGTAGTTTTTTTTTTTTTTTTGCATTTTTTTTGCATTTTTTTTTTTTTTTTGCATTTTTTTTTTTTTTTTTTGCATTTTTTTTGCATTTTTTTGCATTTTTTTTTGAATTTTTTTTGTGTTTTTTTGCATATTTTTTTTTTTTTTTGCATTTTTTTGTGTTTTTTTTAATTTATTTTGTTTTTTTTGCATTTTTGTTGTTTTTTTTGCATTTTTTTTGCATTTTTTTGGGGGTTTTTTTGCATTTTTTTTGCATTTTTTTTGCATTTTTTGCATTTTTTTTGCATTTTTTTTTTTTTTTGCATTTTTTTGTGGTTTTTTTTTTTTTGCTTTTTTTTTGCATTTTTTTGCATTTTTTTTGCATTTTTTTGCATTTTTTTTGCATTTTTTTTTTTTTTTTTGCATTTTTTTGTGGTTTTTTTGCATTTTTTTTGCATTTTTTTGTTTTGTTTTTTGCATTTTTTTTGCATTTTTTCGTGTTTTTTTGCATTTTTTTGTGTTTTTTTTGCATTTTTTGTTTTGTTTTTTTGCATTTTTTGCATTTTTTTGTTTTTTTTTGCATTTTTTTGCATTTTTTTTGCATTTTTTTGCATTTTTTTTGCATTTGTTTTGTGTTTTTTTGCATTTTTTTTTTGCATTTTTTTGCATTTTTTTGTGGTTTTTTTTGCATTTTTTTTGCATTTTTTTGTGTTTTTTTGCATATTTTTTTTTTTTTGCATTTTTTGTGTTTTTTTTTTGCATTTTTTTGTGTTTTTTTTGCATTTTTTTGTGGTTTTTTGCATTTTTTTGCATTTTTTTGTGTTTTTTTTGTGTTTTTTTTGCATTTTTTTTGCATTTTTTTGTTTTGTTTTTTGCATTTTTTTGCATTTTTTCGTGTTTTTTGCATTTTTTTGTTTTTTTTGCATTTTTTGTTTTGTTTTTTTGCATTTTTTGCATTTTTTTGTTTTTTTTTTTGCATTTTTTTGCATTTTTTTTGCATTTGTTTTGTGTTTTTTTTGCATTTTTTTGCATTTTTTTGTGTTTTTTAGCATTTTTTTGCATTTGTTTTGTGTTTTTTTTGCATTTTTTTGCATTTTTTTTGCATTTTTTTGTTTTTTTTGCATTTTTTTTGCATTTTGTTTTGCATTTTTTTGCATTTTTTGTTTTTTTTGCATTTTTTTGTGTTTTTTTATGATTTTTTTGTTTTTTTGCATTTTTTTGCATTTATTTTGTGTTTTTTTTGCATTTTTTGTGTTTTTTTTTGCATTATTTTGTGTTTGTTTTTGCATTTTTTTGTGGGTTTTTTTGCATTTTTTTGTGTTTTTTTGCATTTTTTGTGTTTTTTTGCATTTTTTGTTTTTTTTTTGCATTTTTTTGTGTTTTTTTTGCATTTTTTTTTGCATTTGTTTTTTTTTTTGCATTTTTTTGTTTTTTTTGCATTTTTTTTGCATTTTTTTGCATTTTTTTTGCATTTTTTTTGCATTTTTTTGTGTTTTTTTGCATTTTTTTGTGTTTTTTTTTTGCATTTTTTTGTGGTTTTTTTTGCATTTTTTTGTGGTTTTTTGCATTTTTTTGCATTTTTTTTGTGTTTTTTTTGTGGTTTTTTTGCATTTTTTTTGCATTTTTTTGTTTTGTTTTTTGCATTTTTTTTGCATTTTTTCGTGTTTTTTTGCATTTTTTTGTGTTTTTTTTGCATTTTTTGTTTTTTTTTTGCATTTTTTGCATTTTTTTGTTTTTTTTTTTGCATTTTTTTGCATTTTTTTTGCATTTTTTTGCATTTTTTTGCATTTGTTTTGTGTTTTTTTTGCATTTTTTTTGCATTTTTTTGTGTTTTTTTTGCATTTTTTGTTTTTTTTTTGCATTTTTTTGCATTTTTTTTGCATTTTTTTTGCGTTTTTTAGCATTTTTTTTGCATTTGTTTTGTGTTTTTTTTGCATTTTTTTGCATTTTTTTTGCATTTTTTTTGCATTTTGTTTTGCATTTTTTTGCATTTTTTTTGCATTTTTTGTTTTTTTTATGCTTTTTTTGTGTTTTTTTGCATTTTTTTGCATTTTTTTTTTTTTTGTTTTTGCATTTTTTGTGGGTTTTTTTTGCATTTTTTTGTTTTTTTTTTGCATTTTTTTTTTTTTGCATTTTTTTGTGTTTTTTTGCATTTTTTTGTGGTTTTTTGCATTTTTTTGCATTTTTTGTGTTTTTTTGTGGTTTTTTTGCATTTTTTTTGCATTTTTTTGTTTTGTTTTTTGCATTTTTTTTTTTTTTTTTTCATTTTTTTTGTTGGTTTTTTTGCATTTTTTGTGTTTTTTTTGCATTTTTTTTTGCATTTTTTTTGCGTTTTTTAGCATTTTTTTTGCATTTGTTTTGTGTTTTTTTTGCATTTTTTTGCATTTTTTTTGCATTTTTTTGTTTTTTTTTTGCATTTTTTTTGCATTTTGTTTTGCATTTTTTTGCATTTTTTTTTTGCATTTTTTGTGTTTTTTTATGCTTTTTTTGTGTTTTTTTTGCATTTTTTGTTTTGTTTTTTTGCATTTTTTGCATTTTTTTGTTTTTTTTTTGCATTTTTTTGCATTTTTTTTGCATTTGTTTTGTGTTTTTTTGCATTTTTTTTTTGCATTTTTTTGCATTTTTTTGCATTTTTTTGTGTTTTTTTTTGCATTTTTTTGCATTTTTTTGTGTTTTTTTGCATATATTTTTTTTTTTTTGCATTTTTTTTTTGCATTTTTTGCATTTTTTTGTTTTTTTTTTGCATTTTTTTGCATTTTTTTGCATTTGTTTTGTGTTTTTTTTGCATTTTTTAGCATTTTTTTGTGTTTTTTAGCATTTTTTGCATTTGTTTTGTGTTTTTTTTGCATTTTTTTGCATTTTTTTTGCATTTTTTTGTTTTGTTTTGCATTTTTTTGCATTTTTTTGTGTTTTTTTTGCATTTTTTTGTGGTTTTTTTGCATTTTTTAGCATTTTTTTGTTTTTTAGCATTTTTTGCATTTGTTTTGTGTTTTTTTTGCATTTTTTTGCATTTTTTTTGCATTTTTTTGTTTTGTTTTGCATTTTTTTGCATTTTTTTGTGTTTTTTTTGCATTTTTTTGTGGTTTTTTACATTTTTTTGTGTTTTTTTGCATTTTTGTTGTGTTTTTTTTGCATTTTTTTGTTTTTTTTTGCATTTTTTGCATTTTTTCGTGTTTTTTTGCATTTTTTTGTGTTTTTTTGCATTTTTTGCATTTTTTGTTTTGTTTTTTTGCATTTTTTGCATTTTTTGTTTTTTTTTGCATTTTTTTGTTTTTTTTTGCATTTTTTTTGCATTTTTTTTGCATTTTTTTGCATTTTTTTGCATTTGTTTTGTGTTTTTTTGCATTTTTTTGCATTTTTTTGTGTTTTTTTTGCATTTTTTTGCATTTTTTGCATTTTTTTTGCATTTTTTTTGCATTTTTTTGCATTTGTTTTGTGTTTTTTTTTCATTTTTTTGCATTTTTTTTGCATTTTTTTGGTTTTTTTTGCATTTTGTTTTGCATTTTTTTGCATTTTTTTTTGCATTTTGTGTTTTTTTTGCATTTCTTGTGTTTTTTTATGCTTTTTTTGTGTTTTTTTGCATTTTTTTGCATTTATTTTGTGTTTTTTTTGCATTTTTTGTGTTTTTTTGCATTATTTTGTGGTTTTTTTTGCATTTTTTTTTGTTTTTTTTTGCATTTTTTTGTTTTTTTTGCATTTTTTTTTGCATTTTTTTTGCATTTTTTTGCATTTTTTTTGCATTTTTTTTGCATTTTTTTGCATTTTTTTGTGTTTTTTTTTCATTTTTTTGCATTTTTTTTGCATTTTTTTGGTTTTTTTTGCATTTTGTTTTGCATTTTTTTGCATTTTTTTTTGCATTTTGTGTTTTTTTTGCATTTCTTGTGTTTTTTTTATGCTTTTTTTGTGTTTTTTTGCATTTTTTTGCATTTATTTTGTGTTTTTTTTGCATTTTTTGTGTTTTTTTGCATTATTTTGTGGTTTTTTTTGCATTTTTTTTTGTTTTTTTTTGGTTTTTTTTGCATTTTTTTTTGCATTTTTTTTGCATTTTTTTGCATTTTTTTTGCATTTTTTTTCATTTTTTTTGCATTTTTTTGTGTTTTTTTTGCATTTTTTTTGTGTTTGTTTTTGCATTTTTTGCATTTTTTTTGCATTTTTTTGTGTTTTTTTTGCATTTTTTTGCTTTTTTTGTATTTTTTTTGTTTTTTTTGCATTTTTGTGGGTTTTTTTGCATTTTTTTTTGCATTTTTTGGGGGTTTTTTTTGCATTTTTTGTGGGTTTTTTTTGCATTTTGTTTTGCATTTTTTTTGTTTGTTTTTTGCATTTTTTTGTGTTTTTTTGCATTTTTTGCATTTTTTTGCATTTTTTTGTGTTTTTTTTTGCATTTTTTTGTGTTTTTTTTTTTTTTGCATTTTTTTGTGTTTTTTTTGCATTATTTTGTGTGTTTTGTGTTTTTTTTTGCATTTTTTTTTGTCGTTTTTTTTTTGCATTTTTTTGCATTTTTTTTGGTTTTTTTGTGTTTTTTTTGCATTTTTTGTGTTTTTTTTGCATTTTTTGTGGTTTTTTTTGCATTTTTTTTGTGTTTTTTTTTTTTGCATTTTTTTTTGTTTTTTTTGCATTTTTTTGCATTTTTTCGTGTTTTTTTGCATTTTTTGTTTTGTTTTTTTTGCATTTTTTGCATTTTTTTGTTTTTTTTTTTCATTTTTTTTTGCATTTTTTTGCATTTTTTTTGCATTTGTTTTGTTTTTTTTGCATTTTTTTGAATTTTTTTGTGTTTTTTAGCATTTTTTTGCATTTGTTTTGTGTTTTTTTGCATTTTTTTGCATTTTTTTTGCATTTTTTTGTTTTTTTTGCATTTTTTTTGCATTTTGTTTTGCATTTTTTTGCATTTTTTTTGCATTTTGTGTTTTTTTTGCATTTTTTGTGTTTTTTTATGCTTTTTTTGTGTTTTTTTTGCATTTATTTTGTTTTTTTTGCATTTTTTGTGTTCTTTTTTGCATTATTTTGTGGGTTTTTTTGCATTTTTTTTTGTTTTGTTTTTGCATTTTTTGCATTTTTTTGTGTTTTTTTGCATTTTTTTGTGTTTTTTTTGCATTTTTTGTGTTTTTTTTTGCATTTTTTTGTGTTTTTTTTGCATTTTTTTTTGCATTTGTTTTTTTTTTGCATTTTTTTGTTTTTTTTTGCATTTTTTTTGCATTTTTTTGCATTTTTTTGCATTTTTTTTTGCATTTTTTTTTGTCGTTTTTTTTTTGCATTTTTTTGCATTTTTTTTGGTTTTTTTGTGTTTTTTTTGCATTTTTTGTGTTTTTTTTGCATTTTTTGTGGTTTTTTTTGCATTTTTTTGTGTTTTTTTTTTTCATTTTTTTTGTTTGTTTTTTTGCATTTTTTGTGTTTTTTTTTCATTTTTTTGCATTTTTTTGCATCATTTTGGTTTTTTTTTTGCTTTTTGTGGTTTTTTTTGCATTTTTTTGTGTTTGTTTTTGCATTTTTTTGCATTTTTTTTGCATTTTTTTGTTTTTTTTTTTGCATTTTTTTTGCATTTTGTTTTGCATTTTTTTGCATTTTTTTTTTTTTGCATTTTTTTGTAGTTTTTTTTTTTTTTTTGCATTTTTTTTGCATTTTTTTTTTTTTTTTGCATTTTTTTTTTTTTTTTTTGCATTTTTTTTGCATTTTTTTGCATTTTTTTTTGAATTTTTTTTGTGTTTTTTTGCATATTTTTTTTTTTTTTTGCATTTTTTTGTGTTTTTTTTAATTTATTTTGTTTTTTTTGCATTTTTGTTGTTTTTTTTGCATTTTTTTTGCATTTTTTTGGGGGTTTTTTTGCATTTTTTTTGCATTTTTTTTGCATTTTTTGCATTTTTTTTGCATTTTTTTTTTTTTTTGCATTTTTTTGTGGTTTTTTTTTTTTTGCTTTTTTTTTGCATTTTTTTGCATTTTTTTTGCATTTTTTTGCATTTTTTTTGCATTTTTTTTTTTTTTTTTGCATTTTTTTGTGGTTTTTTTGCATTTTTTTTGCATTTTTTTGTTTTGTTTTTTGCATTTTTTTTGCATTTTTTCGTGTTTTTTTGCATTTTTTTGTGTTTTTTTTGCATTTTTTGTTTTGTTTTTTTGCATTTTTTGCATTTTTTTGTTTTTTTTTGCATTTTTTTGCATTTTTTTTGCATTTTTTTGCATTTTTTTTGCATTTGTTTTGTGTTTTTTTGCATTTTTTTTTTGCATTTTTTTGCATTTTTTTGTGGTTTTTTTTGCATTTTTTTTGCATTTTTTTGTGTTTTTTTGCATATTTTTTTTTTTTTGCATTTTTTGTGTTTTTTTTTTGCATTTTTTTGTGTTTTTTTTGCATTTTTTTGTGGTTTTTTGCATTTTTTTGCATTTTTTTGTGTTTTTTTTGTGTTTTTTTTGCATTTTTTTTGCATTTTTTTGTTTTGTTTTTTGCATTTTTTTGCATTTTTTCGTGTTTTTTGCATTTTTTTGTTTTTTTTGCATTTTTTGTTTTGTTTTTTTGCATTTTTTGCATTTTTTTGTTTTTTTTTTTGCATTTTTTTGCATTTTTTTTGCATTTGTTTTGTGTTTTTTTTGCATTTTTTTGCATTTTTTTGTGTTTTTTAGCATTTTTTTGCATTTGTTTTGTGTTTTTTTTGCATTTTTTTGCATTTTTTTTGCATTTTTTTGTTTTTTTTGCATTTTTTTTGCATTTTGTTTTGCATTTTTTTGCATTTTTTGTTTTTTTTGCATTTTTTTGTGTTTTTTTATGATTTTTTTGTTTTTTTGCATTTTTTTGCATTTATTTTGTGTTTTTTTTGCATTTTTTGTGTTTTTTTTTGCATTATTTTGTGTTTGTTTTTGCATTTTTTTGTGGGTTTTTTTGCATTTTTTTGTGTTTTTTTGCATTTTTTGTGTTTTTTTGCATTTTTTGTTTTTTTTTTGCATTTTTTTGTGTTTTTTTTGCATTTTTTTTTGCATTTGTTTTTTTTTTTGCATTTTTTTGTTTTTTTTGCATTTTTTTTGCATTTTTTTGCATTTTTTTTGCATTTTTTTTGCATTTTTTTGTGTTTTTTTGCATTTTTTTGTGTTTTTTTTTTGCATTTTTTTGTGGTTTTTTTTGCATTTTTTTGTGGTTTTTTGCATTTTTTTGCATTTTTTTTGTGTTTTTTTTGTGGTTTTTTTGCATTTTTTTTGCATTTTTTTGTTTTGTTTTTTGCATTTTTTTTGCATTTTTTCGTGTTTTTTTGCATTTTTTTGTGTTTTTTTTGCATTTTTTGTTTTTTTTTTGCATTTTTTGCATTTTTTTGTTTTTTTTTTTGCATTTTTTTGCATTTTTTTTGCATTTTTTTGCATTTTTTTGCATTTGTTTTGTGTTTTTTTTGCATTTTTTTTGCATTTTTTTGTGTTTTTTTTGCATTTTTTGTTTTTTTTTTGCATTTTTTTGCATTTTTTTTGCATTTTTTTTGCGTTTTTTAGCATTTTTTTTGCATTTGTTTTGTGTTTTTTTTGCATTTTTTTGCATTTTTTTTGCATTTTTTTTGCATTTTGTTTTGCATTTTTTTGCATTTTTTTTGCATTTTTTGTTTTTTTTATGCTTTTTTTGTGTTTTTTTGCATTTTTTTGCATTTTTTTTTTTTTTGTTTTTGCATTTTTTGTGGGTTTTTTTTGCATTTTTTTGTTTTTTTTTTGCATTTTTTTTTTTTTGCATTTTTTTGTGTTTTTTTGCATTTTTTTGTGGTTTTTTGCATTTTTTTGCATTTTTTGTGTTTTTTTGTGGTTTTTTTGCATTTTTTTTGCATTTTTTTGTTTTGTTTTTTGCATTTTTTTTTTTTTTTTTTCATTTTTTTTGTTGGTTTTTTTGCATTTTTTGTGTTTTTTTTGCATTTTTTTTTGCATTTTTTTTGCGTTTTTTAGCATTTTTTTTGCATTTGTTTTGTGTTTTTTTTGCATTTTTTTGCATTTTTTTTGCATTTTTTTGTTTTTTTTTTGCATTTTTTTTGCATTTTGTTTTGCATTTTTTTGCATTTTTTTTTTGCATTTTTTGTGTTTTTTTATGCTTTTTTTGTGTTTTTTTTGCATTTTTTGTTTTGTTTTTTTGCATTTTTTGCATTTTTTTGTTTTTTTTTTGCATTTTTTTGCATTTTTTTTGCATTTGTTTTGTGTTTTTTTGCATTTTTTTTTTGCATTTTTTTGCATTTTTTTGCATTTTTTTGTGTTTTTTTTTGCATTTTTTTGCATTTTTTTGTGTTTTTTTGCATATATTTTTTTTTTTTTGCATTTTTTTTTTGCATTTTTTGCATTTTTTTGTTTTTTTTTTGCATTTTTTTGCATTTTTTTGCATTTGTTTTGTGTTTTTTTTGCATTTTTTAGCATTTTTTTGTGTTTTTTAGCATTTTTTGCATTTGTTTTGTGTTTTTTTTGCATTTTTTTGCATTTTTTTTGCATTTTTTTGTTTTGTTTTGCATTTTTTTGCATTTTTTTGTGTTTTTTTTGCATTTTTTTGTGGTTTTTTTGCATTTTTTAGCATTTTTTTGTTTTTTAGCATTTTTTGCATTTGTTTTGTGTTTTTTTTGCATTTTTTTGCATTTTTTTTGCATTTTTTTGTTTTGTTTTGCATTTTTTTGCATTTTTTTGTGTTTTTTTTGCATTTTTTTGTGGTTTTTTACATTTTTTTGTGTTTTTTTGCATTTTTGTTGTGTTTTTTTTGCATTTTTTTGTTTTTTTTTGCATTTTTTGCATTTTTTCGTGTTTTTTTGCATTTTTTTGTGTTTTTTTGCATTTTTTGCATTTTTTGTTTTGTTTTTTTGCATTTTTTGCATTTTTTGTTTTTTTTTGCATTTTTTTGTTTTTTTTTGCATTTTTTTTGCATTTTTTTTGCATTTTTTTGCATTTTTTTGCATTTGTTTTGTGTTTTTTTGCATTTTTTTGCATTTTTTTGTGTTTTTTTTGCATTTTTTTGCATTTTTTGCATTTTTTTTGCATTTTTTTTGCATTTTTTTGCATTTGTTTTGTGTTTTTTTTTCATTTTTTTGCATTTTTTTTGCATTTTTTTGGTTTTTTTTGCATTTTGTTTTGCATTTTTTTGCATTTTTTTTTGCATTTTGTGTTTTTTTTGCATTTCTTGTGTTTTTTTATGCTTTTTTTGTGTTTTTTTGCATTTTTTTGCATTTATTTTGTGTTTTTTTTGCATTTTTTGTGTTTTTTTGCATTATTTTGTGGTTTTTTTTGCATTTTTTTTTGTTTTTTTTTGCATTTTTTTGTTTTTTTTGCATTTTTTTTTGCATTTTTTTTGCATTTTTTTGCATTTTTTTTGCATTTTTTTTGCATTTTTTTGCATTTTTTTGTGTTTTTTTTTCATTTTTTTGCATTTTTTTTGCATTTTTTTGGTTTTTTTTGCATTTTGTTTTGCATTTTTTTGCATTTTTTTTTGCATTTTGTGTTTTTTTTGCATTTCTTGTGTTTTTTTTATGCTTTTTTTGTGTTTTTTTGCATTTTTTTGCATTTATTTTGTGTTTTTTTTGCATTTTTTGTGTTTTTTTGCATTATTTTGTGGTTTTTTTTGCATTTTTTTTTGTTTTTTTTTGGTTTTTTTTGCATTTTTTTTTGCATTTTTTTTGCATTTTTTTGCATTTTTTTTGCATTTTTTTTCATTTTTTTTGCATTTTTTTGTGTTTTTTTTGCATTTTTTTTGTGTTTGTTTTTGCATTTTTTGCATTTTTTTTGCATTTTTTTGTGTTTTTTTTGCATTTTTTTGCTTTTTTTGTATTTTTTTTGTTTTTTTTGCATTTTTGTGGGTTTTTTTGCATTTTTTTTTGCATTTTTTGGGGGTTTTTTTTGCATTTTTTGTGGGTTTTTTTTGCATTTTGTTTTGCATTTTTTTTGTTTGTTTTTTGCATTTTTTTGTGTTTTTTTGCATTTTTTGCATTTTTTTGCATTTTTTTGTGTTTTTTTTTGCATTTTTTTGTGTTTTTTTTTTTTTTGCATTTTTTTGTGTTTTTTTTGCATTATTTTGTGTGTTTTGTGTTTTTTTTTGCATTTTTTTTTGTCGTTTTTTTTTTGCATTTTTTTGCATTTTTTTTGGTTTTTTTGTGTTTTTTTTGCATTTTTTGTGTTTTTTTTGCATTTTTTGTGGTTTTTTTTGCATTTTTTTTGTGTTTTTTTTTTTTGCATTTTTTTTTGTTTTTTTTGCATTTTTTTGCATTTTTTCGTGTTTTTTTGCATTTTTTGTTTTGTTTTTTTTGCATTTTTTGCATTTTTTTGTTTTTTTTTTTCATTTTTTTTTGCATTTTTTTGCATTTTTTTTGCATTTGTTTTGTTTTTTTTGCATTTTTTTGAATTTTTTTGTGTTTTTTAGCATTTTTTTGCATTTGTTTTGTGTTTTTTTGCATTTTTTTGCATTTTTTTTGCATTTTTTTGTTTTTTTTGCATTTTTTTTGCATTTTGTTTTGCATTTTTTTGCATTTTTTTTGCATTTTGTGTTTTTTTTGCATTTTTTGTGTTTTTTTATGCTTTTTTTGTGTTTTTTTTGCATTTATTTTGTTTTTTTTGCATTTTTTGTGTTCTTTTTTGCATTATTTTGTGGGTTTTTTTGCATTTTTTTTTGTTTTGTTTTTGCATTTTTTGCATTTTTTTGTGTTTTTTTGCATTTTTTTGTGTTTTTTTTGCATTTTTTGTGTTTTTTTTTGCATTTTTTTGTGTTTTTTTTGCATTTTTTTTTGCATTTGTTTTTTTTTTGCATTTTTTTGTTTTTTTTTGCATTTTTTTTGCATTTTTTTGCATTTTTTTGCATTTTTTTTTGCATTTTTTTGTGTTTTTTTTGCATTTTTTTGTGTTTTTTTTTTGCATTTTTTTGTGGTTTTTTTGTGGTTTTTTTGCATTTTTTTTGCATTTTTTTGTTTTGTTTTTTGCATTTTTTTGCATTTTTTCGTGTTTTTTTGCATTTTTTTGTGTTTTTTTGCATTTTTTGTTTTGTTTTTTTGCATTGTTTGCATTTTTTTGTTTTTTTTTTGCATTTTTTTGCATTTTTTTTGCATTTGTTTTGTGTTTTTTTTTTTTGCATTTTTTTGCATTTTTTTGTGGTTTTTTTTTGCATTTTTTGTGTTTTTTTTTGCATTTTTTGTGGTTTTTTTTGCATTTTTTTGCATTTTTTTGCATTTTTTTGTTTTTTTTTTGCATTTTTTTTTTTTTTGCATTTTTTTGTGTTTTTTTTGCATTTTTTTGTGGTTTTTTGCATTTTTTTGCATTTGTTTTGTGTTTTTTTTGTGGTTTTTTTGCATTTTTTTTGCATTTTTTTGTTTTGTTTTTTGCATTTTTTTTGCATTTTTTCGTGTTTTTTTGCATTTTTTTTGCATTTTTTGTTTTGTTTTTTTGCATTTTTTGCATTTTTTTTTTTTTTTACATTTTTTTGCATTTGTTTTGTGTTTTTTTGCATTTTTTTTTTGCATTTTTTTGCATTTTTTTTTGCATTTTTTTGTGTTTTTTTTTGCATTTTTTGTGGTTTTTTTTGCATTTTTTTGTTTTTTTGCATATTTTTTTTTTTTTTGCATTTTTTGTTTTTTTTTTGCATTTTTTTTTTTTTGCATTTGTTTTTTTTTTGCATTTTTTTGCATTTTTTTTGCATTTTTTTTGCATTTTTTTTGCATTTTTTTGTGTTTTTTTTGCATTTTTTTGTTTTTTTTTTTGCATTTTTTTGTGTTTTTTTTTGCATTTTTTTGTGGTTTTTTGCATTTTTTTGCATTTTTTTGTGTTTTTTTTGTGCTTTTTTTGCATTTTTTTTGCATTTTTTTGTTTTGTTTTTTGCATTTTTTTTGCATTTTTTCGTGTTTTTTTGCATTTTTTTGTGTTTTTTTTGCATTTTTTGTTTTGTTTTTTTGCATTTTTTGCATTTTTTTGGGTTTTTTTTTGCATTTTTTTGCATTTTTTTTGCATTTTTTTGCATTTTTTTGCATTTGTTTTGTGTTTTTTTTGCATTTTTTTGCATTTTTTTGTGTTTTTTTGCATTTTTTGTTTTTTTTTGCATTTTTTTGCATTTATTTTGTGTTTTTTTGCATTTTTTGTGTTTTTTTTGCATTATTTTGTGTTTTTTTTTGCATTTTTTTTTGTTTTGTTTTTGCATTTTTTGTGTTTTTTTTTGCATTTTTTTGTGTTTTTTTTGCATTTTTTTGGGGTTTTTTTTGCATTTTTTTGCATTTTTTTGCATTTTTTTTGCATTTGTTTTGTGTTTTTTTTGCATTTTTTTGCATTTTTTTGTGTTTTTTTTGCATTTTTTGTTTTTTAGCATTTTTTTTGCATTTGTTTTGTGTTTTTTTTGCGTTTTTTTGCATTTTTTTTGCAATTTTTTTTGCATTTTTTGTGTTTTTTTTATGCTTTTTTTGTGTTTTTTTTGCATTTTTTTGCATTTATTTTGTGTTTTTTTTGCATTTTTTGTGTTTTTTTTTGCATTATTTTGTGGTTTTTTTTGCATTTTTTTTTGTTTTGTTTTTGCATTTTTTTTGTGTTTTTTTGCATTTTTTGTGTTGTTTTTTTGCATTTTTTTGTGTTTTTTTTGCATTTTTTTTGCATTTGTTTTTTTTTTGCATTTTTTTGTTTTTTTTGCATTTTTTTGTGTTTTTTTTGCATTTTTTTGTGTTTTTTTTTTTCATTTTTTTTGTTTGTTTTTTTGCATTTTTTGTGTTTTTTTTTCATTTTTTTGCATTTTTTTGCATCATTTTGGTTTTTTTTTTGCTTTTTGTGGTTTTTTTTGCATTTTTTTGTGTTTGTTTTTGCATTTTTTTGCATTTTTTTTGCATTTTTTTGTGTTTTTTTTTTTGCATTTTTTTTGCATTTTGTTTTGCATTTTTTTGCATTTTTTTTTTTTGCATTTTTTTGTAGTTTTTTTTTTTTTTTTGCATTTTTTTTTGCATTTTTTTTTTTTTTTTTGCATTTTTTTTTTGTTTTTTTTGCATTTTTTTTGCATTTTTTTGCATTTTTTTTTGAATTTTTTTTGTGTTTTTTTGCATATTTTTTTTTTTTTTTGCATTTTTTTGTGTTTTTTTTAATTTATTTTGTTTTTTTTTGCATTTTTGTTGTTTTTTTTGCATTTTTTTTGCATTTTTTGGGGGGTTTTTTTTGCATTTTTTTGGGGTTTTTTTAGCATTTTTTTTGCATTTTTTTTGCATTTTTTGCATTTTTTTTGCATTTTTTTTTTTTTTTGCATTTTTTTGTGTTTTTTTTTTTTTTGCTTTTTTTTTGCATTTTTTTGCATTTTTTTTGCATTTTTTTGCATTTTTTTTGCATTTTTTTTTTTTTTTTTGCATTTTTTTGTGGTTTTTTGCATTTTTTTTGCATTTTTTTGTTTTGTTTTTTGCATTTTTTTTGCATTTTTTCGTGTTTTTTTGCATTTTTTTGTGTTTTTTTTGCATTTTTTGTTTTGTTTTTTTGCATTTTTTGCATTTTTTTGTTTTTTTTTTGCATTTTTTTGCATTTTTTTTGCATTTTTTTGCATTTTTTTTGCATTTGTTTTGTGTTTTTTTGCATTTTTTTTTGCATTTTTTTGCATTTTTTTATGGTTTTTTTTGCATTTTTTTTGCATTTTTTTGTGTTTTTTTGCATATTTTTTTTTTTTTTTTGCATTTTTTGTGTTTTTTTTTTGCATTTTTTTGTGTTTTTTTTGCATTTTTTTGTGGTTTTTTGCATTTTTTTGCATTTTTTTGTGTTTTTTTTGTGTTTTTTTTGCATTTTTTTTGCATTTTTTTGTTTTGTTTTTTGCATTTTTTTGCATTTTTTCGTGTTTTTTGCATTTTTTTGTGTTTTTTTTGCATTTTTTGTTTTGTTTTTTTGCATTTTTTGCATTTTTTTGTTTTTTTTTTTGCATTTTTTTGCATTTTTTTTGCATTTGTTTTGTGTTTTTTTTGCATTTTTTTGCATTTTTTTGTGTTTTTTAGCATTTTTTTGCATTTGTTTTGTGTTTTTTTTGCATTTTTTTTGCATTTTTTTGTTTTTTTTTGCATTTTTTTTGCATTTTGTTTTGCATTTTTTTGCATTTTTTGTTTTTTTTGCATTTTTTTGTGTTTTTTTATGATTTTTTTGTTTTTTTGCATTTTTTTGCATTTATTTTGTGTTTTTTTGCATTTTTTGTGTTTTTTTTTGCATTATTTTGTGTTTTTTTTTGCATTTTTTTTGATTTGTTTTTGCATTTTTTTGTGGTTTTTTTTGCATTTTTTTTTGTGTTTTTTTGCATTTTTTGTGTTTTTTTGCATTTTATGTTTTTTTTTTGCATTTTTTTGTGTTTTTTTTTGCATTTTTTTTTGCATTTGTTTTTTTTTTTGCATTTTTTTGTTTTTTTTGCATTTTTTTTGCATTTTTTTGCATTTTTTTTGCATTTTTTTTGCATTTTTTTGTGTTTTTTTGCATTTTTTTGTGTTTTTTTTTTGCATTTTTTTGTGGTTTTTTTTGCATTTTTTGTTTTTTTTTGCATTTTTTTGCATTTTTTTTGCATTTTTTTTGCGTTTTTTAGCATTTTTTTTGCATTTGTTTTGTGTTTTTTTTGCATTTTTTTGCATTTTTTTTGCATTTTTTTTGCATTTTGTTTTGCATTTTTTTGCATTTTTTTTGCATTTTTTGTTTTTTTTATGCTTTTTTTGTGTTTTTTTGCATTTTTTTGCATTTATTTTGTGTTTTTTTGCATTTTTTGGGGTTTTTTTTGCATTATTTTGTGGTTTTTTTTGCATTTTTTTTTGTTTTGTTTTTGCATTTTTTGTGGGTTTTTTTTGCATTTTTTTGTGTTTTTTTTTTGCATTTTTTTTTTTTTGCATTTTTTTGTGTTTTTTTGCATTTTTTTGCATTTTTTTTGTGTTTTTTTGTGGTTTTTTTGCATTTTTTTTGCATTTTTTTTGCATTTTTTTGTTTTGTTTTTTGCATTTTTTTTTTTTTTTTTTCATTTTTTTCATTCATTTCGTTGGTTTTTTTGCATTTTTTGTGTTTTTTTTGCATTTTTTTTTGCATTTTTTTTTTGCGTTTTTTAGCATTTTTTTTGCATTTGTTTTGTTTTTTTTGCATTTTTTTGCATTTTTTTTGCATTTTTTTGTTTTTTTTTTGCATTTTTTTTGCATTTTGTTTTGCATTTTTTTGCATTTTTTTTTGCATTTTTTGTGTTTTTTTATGCTTTTTTTGTGTTTTTTTTGCATTTTTTGTTTTGTTTTTTTGCATTTTTTGCATTTTTTTGTTTTTTTTTTGCATTTTTTTGCATTTTTTTTGCATTTTTTTGCATTTTTTTTGCATTTGTTTTGTGTTTTTTTGCATTTTTTTTTTGCATTTTTTTGCATTTTTTTGCATTTTTTTGTGTTTTTTTTTGCATTTTTTTGCATTTTTTTGTGTTTTTTTGCATATTTTTTTTTTTTTTGCATTTTTTGTTTAGTTTTTTTGCATTTTTTGCATTTTTTTGTTTTTTTTTTTGCATTTTTTTGCATTTGTTTGTGTTTTTTTTGCATTTTTTAGCATTTTTTTGTGTTTTTTAGCATTTTTTGCATTTGTTTTGTGTTTTTTTGCATTTTTTTGCATTTTTTTTGCATTTTTTTGTTTTGTTTTGCATTTTTTTGCATTTTTTGTTTTTTTTGCATTTTTTGTGTTTTTTTTGCATTTTTTGTTTTGTTTTTTTTGCATTTTTTGCATTTTTTTGTTTTTTTTTTTGCATTTTTTTGCATTTTTTTTTGCATTTTTTTGCATTTTTTTGCATTTATTTTGTGTTTTTTTTGCATTTTTTGGGGTTTTTTTTGCATTATTTTGTGGTTTTTTTTGCATTTTTTTTTGTTTTGTTTTTGCATTTTTTGTGGGTTTTTTTTGCATTTTTTTGTGTTTTTTTTTTGCATTTTTTTTTTTTTGCATTTTTTTGTTTTTTTGCATTTTTTTGTGGTTTTTTGCATTTTTTTGCATTTTTTTTGTTTTTTTGTGGTTTTTTTGCATTTTTTTTGCATTTTTTTGTTTTGTTTTTTGCATTTTTTTTTTTTTTTTTTCATTTTTTTTGTTGGTTTTTTTGCATTTTTTGTGTTTTTTTTGCATTTTTTTTTGCATTTTTTTTGCGTTTTTTAGCATTTTTTTTGCATTTGTTTTGTGTTTTTTTTGCATTTTTTTGCATTTTTTTGTTTTTTTTTTGCATTTTTTTTGCATTTTGTTTTGCATTTTTTTGCATTTTTTTTTGCATTTTTTGTGTTTTTTTATGCTTTTTTGTGTTTTTTTTGCATTTTTTGTTTTGTTTTTTTGCATTTTTTGCATTTTTTTGTTTTTTTTTTGCATTTTTTTGCATTTTTTTTGCATTTTTTTGCATTTTTTTTGCATTTGTTTTGTGTTTTTTTGCATTTTTTTTTTGCATTTTTTTGCATTTTTTTGCATTTTTTTGTGTTTTTTTTTGCATTTTTTTGCATTTTTTTGTGTTTTTTTGCATATTTTTTTTTTTTTTTGCATTTTTTGTTTAGTTTTTTTGCATTTTTTGCATTTTTTTGTTTTTTTTTTGCATTTTTTTGCATTTTTTTGCATTTGTTTTGTGTTTTTTTTTGCATTTTTTAGCATTTTTTTGTGTTTTTTAGCATTTTTTGCATTTGTTTTGTGTTTTTTTTGCATTTTTTTGCATTTTTTTTGCATTTTTTTGTTTTGTTTTGCATTTTTTTGCATTTTTTGTTTTTTTTGCATTTTTTGTTTTTTTATGCTTTTTTGTGTTTTTTTGCATTTTTTTGCATTTATTTTGTGTTTTTTTTGCATTTTTTGTGTTTTTTTTGCATTATTTTTTGTGTTTTTTTGCATTTTTTGCATTTTTTGTTTTGTTTTTTTGCATTTTTTTGGTTTTTTTTGCATTTTTTTTGCAATTTTTTGTTTTTTTTTGCATTTTTTTTGCAATTTTTTGGTTTTTTTTGCATTTTTTTTGCAATTTTTTGCATTTTTTTTTGCATTTTTTTTGTTTTT
>JAKRKW010000369.1:0-30975 GCA_023566125.1 Zingel zingel
ACATAACACTAACTAAACTGTATTTATGGCTTCTTCTATTAAACAAGTTGTCATGCCATTATCGGTCGAGGTAGGGCATCTATAGGTGCTTACAAAGAGCGGTATTTGGAGTAGTTGGAGATAGCAGGATTGGATACCGACCCTTAATTCTTCTTCCCTCCGTTTTCACGGACCTCATTAAATCACTGAGTCTGCCCAACTTCAGTCCACGTGATCTGTACCACTATGTGGTAAATATACTGGTGCTGATGTCAAAGCTTTTAAAAGTCTGGATGCTTACCAGTTCTTTGTAGCTGGCTAGGTTACAGGTACGCGATGCTACGCTAACGGCGGGGGGAGGTACCTCATAATGGCAAAGATAAGACATCAATTTAGGGTTTATTTTGTATTAACATTTATTCCAAGTAAAGATTTATATAACACGTAGCCCATGTTTTTAGAGGACATGGTCAGTCGTGGCTACCTACATACCGTTGTTCACTGGGTGTGCCAATGCAATTTCCTAGCTAATGGATGCCTGAACGCATCCCAGCTCTTGGAAGTGCAGTCATTAATTATCTATCACACGTTAATCCATGCAGTAAATCACGGAGTGTCTATGATCAGTAGTAACCACACATCATTGTAACATCTAGCCATCTTCTTATCGGTGATTGTATTCGCTGTAGCCTGATGTTAAGATTTGACCGCTGGATAATACGACACGATGGGCAGCAGCTAGCAAGCAGTCCAAAGCTAGCTGCAGCTAGCTCGTCAGCTTGCCGGGGTTGGAGCTCTGCAGACCTGCATTTAACTCGTTTTTTTTTGGCCTTTTTGAAGCTAGTTTCCGTGCCATGTCATCTTTAATTTAATGTGTGTTAAGTTAAATGATCAAGGGAACGGCTTTCTTTTTTGGATATGTAGCTAGGTCAGTGAATAACCGATGTTAGCTAGTTATGTGGGTCATTATCGGGTTGGACCTGTTAGCAGGAACAGCTGGTTAGCACAGCAGCTAGCTAGCTGGTTGAGGATTTTTTTTATTTAATCACTCATTTAAAACAGAAAGGCAGTACATACACATGATTGTGTTGGTGATGATTACTCTGCAGATTGTGAATGTGAGAACACAAACACGAACAAAAACACACACGTTTAGCTTGCCGTCTGTCTACAGCATAGCTCTTCCGCCATGGTGTCATGGCGTTCATAATTTGCGCGAGTGGAGTGTGACGTCACGTGCAAAGGCTCTATTGTCAAACCAAACGGCGGCTAGCTCGACCCTCCCTCCTCCTCATCCTGTCCCCTCTCCCTCCCTTCCGCGCACTAACCCCCAAACCCCCCAACCAAATCCTTCTTTTTGCATTTTTTTTTGCATTTTTTGTGGGATTTTTTGCATTTTTTTGCATTTTTTTTGCATTTTTTTTGTGTTTTTTTTTTTTGCATTTTTTTGTGGGGTTTTTTTGCATTTTTTTTTTTTACATTTTTTTGCATTTTTTTGCATTTTTTGTGGGATTTTTTGCATTTTTTTTGCATTTTTTTTGTGTTTTTTTTGCATTTTTTTGTGGGTTTTTTTTTCATTTTTTTGCATTTTTTTTTTGCATTTTTTGTGTTTTTTTTTTTTTCATTTTTTTTTGCATTTTTTTTGCATTTTTTTGTGTTTTTTTTTGCATTTTTTGTGGGGTTTTTTTGCATTTTTTTTGTGTTTTTTTTGCATTTTTTGTGGGGGTTTTTTGCATTTTTTTTTGCGTTTTTTTGCATTTTTTTGTTTTTTTTTTGCATTTTTTTGTGGGTTTTTTTGCATTTTTTTTTGCATTTTTTTGTGTTTTTTTTGCATTTTTTTGCATTTTTTTTTTGCATTTTTTGTGGTTTTTTTTTTGCATTTTTTTTTGCATTTTTTGTGCATTTTTTTGTGTTTTTTTTTTTTTGCATTTTTTGTGGGTTTTTTTTTGCATTTTTTTGTGTTTTTTTGCATTTTTTGTGGGGGTTTTTTTCATTTTTTTTGTGGGTTTTTTTGCATTTTTTTTGCATTTTTTTTGCATTTTTTGTGGGTTTTTTTGCATTTTTTTGTGGGTTTTTTTGCATTTTTTTTGCATTTTTTTTGCATTTTTTTTGCATTTTTTTTTTGCATTTTTTGTGGGTTTTTTTTGCATTTTTTTGCATTTTTTTGTGTTTTTTTTGCATTTTTTTAGCATTTTTTTTTGCAGTTTTTTTCGCATTTTTTTTGTGTTTTTTTTGCATTTTTTTGTGATTTTTTTGCATTTTTTTTGCATTTTTTTTGCATTTTTTTTGCATTTTTTGTGTTTTTTTTGCATTTTTTTTTGCATTTTTTGTGGGTTTTTTTGCATTTTTTTTGCATTTTTTTTTGCATTTTTTGTGTTTTTTTTGCATTTTTTTGGGGGGTTTTTTTGCATTTTTTTGTGGATTTTTGTGGATTTTTTTGCATTTTTTTTGTTTTTTTTGCATTTTTTTTTTTTCATTTTTTGTGTTTTTTTGCATTTTTTTGTGGTTTTTTTTGCATTTTTTTGCATTTTTTTTTCATTTTTTTGCGTTTTTTTTGTGGATTTTTTTGTGGATTTTTTTTCATTTTTTTTCATTTTTTTGTGTTTTTTTTTTGCAGTTTTTTTCGCATTTTTTTGTGTTTTTTTGCATTTTTTTTGTGAATTTTTTGCATTTTTTTTGCATTTTTTTTGCATTTTTTGTGTTTTTTTTGCATTTTTTTTTGCATTTTTTGTGGGGTTTTTTGCATTTTTTTTGCATTTTTTTTGCATTTTTTGTGTGTTTTTTTTGCATTTTTTTGGGGTTTTTTTTTGCATTTTTTTGTGGATTTTTGTGGATTTTTGTGGATTTTTTTGCATTTTTTTTGCATTTTTTTGCATTTTTTTGTGTTTTTTTGAAAAAATTTTTTGCATTTTTTTGTGGATTTTTTTGCATTTTTTTTTGCATTTTTTTTGCATTTTTTTTGCATTTTTTTTTGCGTTTTTTTGTGGATTTTTTTGCATTTTTTTGCATTTTTTTGTGTTTTTTTTGCATTTTTTTGCGATTTTTTTGTGTTTTTTTTTCATTTTTTTTTTTTTCATTTTTTGTGTTTTTTGCATTTTTTTGTGGGTTTTTTTGCATTTTTTTTTAAATTGTTTTTTTGCATTTTTTTTGCATTTTTTTTTGCATTTTTTTGTGTTTTTTTTGCATTTTTTTTTGCATTTTTTGTGGATTTTTTTGCATTTTTTAGCATTTTTTTTTGCATTTTTTTGCGTTTTTTTTGTGGATTTTTTTGTGGATTTTTTTTCATTTTTTTTCATTTTTTTGTGTTTTTTTTCATTTTTTTTTTTTTTCATTTTTTGTGTTTTTTTTGCATTTTTTTGTGGGTTTTTTTGCATTTTTTTTTGCATTTTTTTTTGCATTTTTTTTGCATTTTTTTTGGCTTTTTTTTGTTTTTTTTGCATTTTTTTGTGGATTTTTTTGTGGATTTTTTTTTCATTTTTTTGCATTTTTTTTTGCATTTTTTTTGCATTTTTTTTGCGTTTTTTTTGTGGATTTTTTTGTGGATTTTTTTTCATTTTTTTTCATTTTTTTTGTTTTTTTTTCATTTTTTTTTTTTTTTTTTCATTTTTTGTGTTTTTTTTGCATTTTTTGTGGGTTTTTTTGCATTTTTTTTTGCATTTTTTTTTGCATTTTTTTTGCATTTTTTTTGGTTTTTTTTTGTTTTTTTTGCATTTTTGTGGATTTTTTTGTGGATTTTTTTGCATTTTTTTGCATTTTTTTTTTGCATTTTTTTTGCATTTTTTTTGCATTTTTTTTTGCATTTTTTGTGCATTTTTTTTTGCATTTTTTTTGCATTTTTTTTGCATTTTTTGTGGGTTTTTTGTGGGTTTTTTTGCATTTTTTTTGTGTTTTTTTTTTGCATTTTTTTGTTTTTTTTTGCATTTTTTTTGCATTTTTTTGTGTTTTTTTTGCATTTTTTTGCATTTTTTGTGGTTTTTTTTGCATTTTTTTGTGGATTTTTTTGCATTTTTTTGTGGATTTTTTTGCATTTTTTGTGGGTTTTTTTGCATTTTTTTGTGTTTTTTTTGCATTTTTTTGTGGATTATTTTGCATTTTTTTTGCATTTTTTTTGGCTTTTTTTTGTTTTTTTTGCATTTTTTTGTGGATTTTTTTGTGGATTTTTTTTGCATTTTTTTACATTTTTTTTTTCATTTTTTTTGCATTTTTTTGCGTTTTTTTTGTGGATTTTTTTGTGGATTTTTTTTCATTTTTTTTCATTTTTTTTGTTTTTTTTTCATTTTTTTTGTTTTTTTTTCATTTTTTTTTTTTTTTTGCATTTTTTGTGGGTTTTTTTGCATTTTTTTTTGCATTTTTTTTTTGCATTTTTTTTGCATTTTTTTTGGCTTTTTTTTGTTTTTTTTGCATTTTTGTGGATTTTTTTGCATTTTTTTGCATTTTTTTTTTGCATTTTTTTTGCATTTTTTTTTGCATTTTTTTTGCATTTTTTGTGCATTTTTTTTTGCATTTTTTTTGCATTTTTTTTGCATTTTTTGTGGGTTTTTTGTGGGTTTTTTGCATTTTTTTTGTTTTTTTTTTGCATTTTTTTGTTTTTTTTTGCATTTTTTTTGCATTTTTTTGTGTTTTTTTTGCATTTTTTTGCATTTTTTGTGGTTTTTTTGCATTTGTTTTGCATTTTTTTTGCATTTTTTGTGGGTTTTTTTGCATTTTTTTTTGCATTTTTTTGTGTTTTTTTTGCATTTTTTTTTGCATTTTTTTGTGTTTTTTTTGCATTTTTTTGCATTTTTTGTGTTTTTTTTTTGCATTTTTTTTGCATTTTTTTGCGTTTTTTTTGCATTTTTTTGTGGATTTTTTAGCATTTTTTGCATTTTTTTTGTGTTTTTTTTGCATTTTTTTTTTTTTGCATTTTTTGTGGATTTTTTTGCATTTTTTTGTGGATTTTTTTGCATTTTTTTGTGGATTTTTTTGCATTTTTTGTGGGTTTTTTTGCATTTTTTTGTGTTTTTTTGCATTTTTTTGTGGATTTTTTTGCATTTTTTTTGCATTTTTTTTTGCATTTTTTTGTTTTTTTGCATTTTTTTGCATTTTTTTGTTTTTTTTTGCATTTTTTTTTTGCATTTTTTGTGTTTTTTTTTTGCATTTTTTTTGCATTTTTTGTGGGTTTTTTTTTGCATTTTTTTTTGCATTTTTTTGCATTTTTTTTTGCATTTTTTTGTGTTTTTTTGAAAAAAAATTTTGCATTTTTTTGTGGATTTTTTTTCATTTTTTTTTGCATTTTTTTTGCATTTTTTTGCATTTTTTTTTGCATTTTTTTGTGGGATTTTTTGCATTTTTTTTTTAATTGTTTTTTTGCATTTTTTTTTCATTTTTTTTTCATTTTTTTTGCATTTTTTTGTGTTTTTTTTGCATTTTTTTGTTTTTTTTTGCATTTTTTTTTCATTTTTTTTGCATTTTTTTGTGTTTTTTTTTCATTTTTTTTGCATTTTTTGGTGTTTTTTTTGCATTTTTTTGTTTTTTTTGCATTTTTTTTTCATTTTTTTTGCATTTTTTTGTGTTTTTTTTGCATTTTTTTTTGCATTTTTTTGTGGATTTTTTTGCATTTTTTTGCATTTTTTTTGCATTTTTTTTTGCATTTTTTTGCGTTTTTTTTGTGGATTTTTTTGTGGATTTTTTTGCATTTTTTTTCATTTTTTTGTGTTTTTTTTTCATTTTTTTTTTTTTCATTTTTTGTGTTTTTTTTGCATTTTTTGTGGGTTTTTTTGCATTTTTTTTTGCATTTTTTTTTGCATTTTTTTGTTTTTTTTGCATTTTTTTGCATTTTTTTTTGCATTTTTTTTGTATTTTTTTTGCATTTTTTTGTGTTTTTTTGAAAAAAATTTTTGCATTTTTTTGTGGATTTTTTTGCATTTTTTTGCATTTTTTTTTTCATTTTTTTTTCATTTTTTTTGCATTTTTTTTGCATTTTTTTGCGTTTTTTTTTTTGCATTTTTTTGTGGATTTTTTTTGCATTTTTTTTGCATTTTTTTTGGTTTTTTTTCATTTTTTTTTTTTCATTTTTTGTGTTTTTTTTGCATTTTTTGTGGGGTTTTTTTGCATTTTTTTTGCATTTTTTTTTGCATTTTTTTTGCATTTTTTTTTGCATTTATTTTGCATTTTTTTGCATTTTTTTTGCATTTTTTTTGCATTTTTTTTGCATTTTTTGTGGGTTTTTTTGCATTTTTTTTGCATTTTTTTGCATTTTTTTGCATTTTTTTTTGCATTTTTTTTGCATTTTTTGTGGTTTTTTTTTGCATTTTTTTTGCATTTTTTGTGGGTTTTTTTGCATTTTTTTTGCATTTTTTTTTATTGCATTTTTTGTGTTTTTTTTGCATTTTTTTGTGGGTTTTTTTGCATTTTTTTTGCATTTTTTTTTGCATTTTTTTGCATTGTTTGTGGGGTTTTTTTGCATTTTTTTTGCATTTTTTGTGTGGATTTTTTTTGCATTTTTTTTGCATTTTTTTGTGTTTTCTTTGCAATTTTTTTTGCATTTTTTTTGCATTTTTTGTGGGTTTTTTTGCATTTTTTTGCATTTTTTTTGCATTTTTTGTGGGTTTTTTTTGCATTTTTTGTGGGTTTTTTTGCATTTTTTTTTTGCATTTTTTTGTGGTTTTTTTTGCATTTTTTTTGGCTTTTTTTGTTTTTTTTGCATTTTTTGTGGATTTTTTTGCATTTTTTTGCATTTTTTTGCATTTTTTTTGTGTTTTTTTTTCATTTTTTTTTTTCATTTTTTGTGTTTTTTTTGCATTTTTTTGTGGGTTTTTTTGCATTTTTTTTTGCATTTTTTGGGGGGGTTTTTTTGCATTTTTTGGGGTTTTTTTTGCATTTTTTTTGCATTTTTTTTGCATTTTTTGTGGGTTTTTTTTGCATTTTTTGTGGTTTTTTTTGCATTTTTTTTTGCATTTTTTTTGTGGTTTTTTTTGCATTTTTTTGTGTTTTTTTGCATTTTTTTTGCATTTTTTTGCGGTTTTTTTGCATTTTTTTGTGCATTTTTTTGCATTTTTTTGCATTTTTTTTGCATTTTTTTTTTGCATTTTTTTGCGTTTTTTTGTGGATTTTTTTGTGGATTTTTTTTTTTGCATTTTTTTGTTTTTTTTTGCATTTTTTTGTGGATTTTTTTGTGGATTTTTTTTCATTTTTTTTAATTTTTTTGTGTTTTTTTTTCATTTTTTTTTTTTTTCATTTTTTGTGTTTTTTTTGCATTTTTTGTGGGTTTTTTTGCATTTTTTTTTGCATTTTTTTTTGCATTTTTTTTGCATTTTTTTGTTTTTTTTGCATTTTTTTGTGGATTTTTTTGCATTTTTTTGCATTTTTTTTTCATTTTTTTTTCATTTTTTTTTTCATTTTTTTTTGCATTTTTTGTGGGTTTTTTTGCATTTTTTTTGCATTTTTTTGCGGTTTTTTTGCATTTTTTTGTGGATTTTTTAGCATTTTTTTTGTGTTTTTTTTGCATTTTTTTTTTTTGCATTTTTTGTGGATTTTTTTGCATTTTTTTGTGGATTTTTTTGCATTTTTTTGTGGATTTTTTTGCATTTTTTGTGGGTTTTTTTGCATTTTTTTGCATTTTTTTGTGGTTTTTTTTGCCTTTTTTTGTGGATTTTTTTGCATTTTTTTGCATTTTTTTTGCATTTTTTTTTGCATTTTTTTGCGTTTTTTTGTGGATTTTTTTGTGGATTTTTTTTTTTGCATTTTTTTGTTTTTTTTTGCATTTTTTTGTGGATTTTTTTGTGGATTTTTTTTCATTTTTTTTAATTTTTTTGTGTTTTTTTTTCATTTTTTTTTTTTCATTTTTTGTGTTTTTTTTGCATTTTTTGTGGGTTTTTTTGCATTTTTTTTTGCATTTTTTTTTGCATTTTTTTTGCATTTTTTTGTTTTTTTTGCATTTTTTTGTGGATTTTTTTGCATTTTTTTGCATTTTTTTTTGCATTTTTTTTGCATTTTTTTTTCATTTTTTTTTTCATTTTTTTTTGCATTTTTTGTGGGGTTTTTTGCATTTTTTTTGCATTTTTTGTGTTTTTTTTGCATTTTTTTGTGGATTTTTGTGGATTTTTTTGCATTTTTTTTGTGTTTTTTTTGCTTTGCATTTTTTGTGGATTTTTTTGCATTTTTTTGTGGATTTTTTTGCATTTTTTTGTGGATTTTTTTGCATTTTTTGTGGGTTTTTTTGCATTTTTTTGTGTTTTTTTGCATTTTTTTGTGGATTTTTTTGCATTTTTTTTGCATTTTTTTTTGCATTTTTTTGTTTTTTTGCATTTTTTTGCATTTTTTTGTTTTTTTGCATTTTTTTTTTGCATTTTTTGTGTTTTTTTTTTGCATTTTTTTTGCATTTTTTGTGGGTTTTTTTTTGCATTTTTTTTTGCATTTTTTTGCATTTTTTTTTGCATTTTTTTGTGTTTTTTTGAAAAAAAATTTTGCATTTTTTTGTGGATTTTTTTTCATTTTTTTTTGCATTTTTTTTGCATTTTTTTGCATTTTTTTTTGCATTTTTTTGTGGGATTTTTTGCATTTTTTTTTTAATTGTTTTTTTGCATTTTTTTTTCATTTTTTTTTCATTTTTTTTGCATTTTTTTGTGTTTTTTTTTGCATTTTTTTGTTTTTTTTGCATTTTTTTTTCATTTTTTTTGCATTTTTTTGTGTTTTTTTTTCATTTTTTTTGCATTTTTTGGTGTTTTTTTTGCATTTTTTTGTTTTTTTTGCATTTTTTTTTCATTTTTTTTGCATTTTTTTGTGTTTTTTTTGCATTTTTTTTTGCATTTTTTTGTGGATTTTTTTGCATTTTTTTGCATTTTTTTTGCATTTTTTTTTGCATTTTTTTGCGTTTTTTTTGTGGATTTTTTTGTGGATTTTTTTTCATTTTTTTTCATTTTTTTGTGTTTTTTTTTCATTTTTTTTTTTTTCATTTTTTGTGTTTTTTTTGCATTTTTTGTGGGTTTTTTTGCATTTTTTTTTGCATTTTTTTTTGCATTTTTTTGTTTTTTTTGCATTTTTTTGCATTTTTTTTTGCATTTTTTTTGTATTTTTTTTGCATTTTTTTGTGTTTTTTTGAAAAAAATTTTTGCATTTTTTTGTGGATTTTTTTGCATTTTTTTGCATTTTTTTTTTCATTTTTTTTTCATTTTTTTTGCATTTTTTTTGCATTTTTTTTGCGTTTTTTTTTTTGCATGCATTTTTTTGTGGATTTTTTTTGCATTTTTTTTGCATTTTTTTTGTGTTTTTTTTTCATTTTTTTTTTTTCATTTTTTGTGTTTTTTTTGCATTTTTTGTGGGGTTTTTTTGCATTTTTTTTGCATTTTTTTTTGCATTTTTTTTGCATTTTTTTTTGCATTTATTTTGCATTTTTTTGCATTTTTTTTGCATTTTTTTTGCATTTTTTTTGCATTTTTTGTGGGTTTTTTTGCATTTTTTTTGCATTTTTTTGCATTTTTTTGCATTTTTTTTTGCATTTTTTTTGCATTTTTTTTGGTTTTTTTTTGCATTTTTTTTGCATTTTTTGTGGGTTTTTTTGCATTTTTTTTGCATTTTTTTTTATTGCATTTTTTGTGTTTTTTTTGCATTTTTTTGTGGGTTTTTTTGCATTTTTTTTGCATTTTTTTTTGCATTTTTTTGCATTGTTTGTGGGGTTTTTTTGCATTTTTTTTGCATTTTTTGTGTGGATTTTTTTTGCATTTTTTTTGCATTTTTTTGTGTTTTCTTTGCAATTTTTTTTGCATTTTTTTTGCATTTTTTGTGGGTTTTTTTGCATTTTTTTGCATTTTTTTTGCATTTTTTGTGGGTTTTTTTTGCATTTTTTGTGGGTTTTTTTGCATTTTTTTTTTGCATTTTTTTGTGGTTTTTTTTGCATTTTTTTTGGCTTTTTTTGTTTTTTTTGCATTTTTTGTGGATTTTTTTGCATTTTTTTGCATTTTTTTGCATTTTTTTTGTGTTTTTTTTTCATTTTTTTTTTTCATTTTTTGTGTTTTTTTTGCATTTTTTTGTGGGTTTTTTTGCATTTTTTTTTGCATTTTTTGGGGGGGTTTTTTTGCATTTTTTGGGGTTTTTTTTGCATTTTTTTTGCATTTTTTTTGCATTTTTTGTGGGTTTTTTTTGCATTTTTTGTGGTTTTTTTTGCATTTTTTTTTGCATTTTTTTTGTGGTTTTTTTTGCATTTTTTTGTGTTTTTTTGCATTTTTTTTGCATTTTTTTGCGGTTTTTTTGCATTTTTTTGTGCATTTTTTTGCATTTTTTTGCATTTTTTTTGCATTTTTTTTTTGCATTTTTTTGCGTTTTTTTGTGGATTTTTTTGTGGATTTTTTTTTTTGCATTTTTTTGTTTTTTTTTGCATTTTTTTGTGGATTTTTTTGTGGATTTTTTTTCATTTTTTTTAATTTTTTTGTGTTTTTTTTTCATTTTTTTTTTTTTTCATTTTTTGTGTTTTTTTTGCATTTTTTGTGGGTTTTTTTGCATTTTTTTTTGCATTTTTTTTTGCATTTTTTTTGCATTTTTTTGTTTTTTTTGCATTTTTTTGTGGATTTTTTTGCATTTTTTTGCATTTTTTTTTGCATTTTTTTTTCATTTTTTTTTCATTTTTTTTTTCATTTTTTTTTGCATTTTTTGTGGGTTTTTTTGCATTTTTTTTGCATTTTTTTGCGGTTTTTTTGCATTTTTTTGTGGATTTTTTAGCATTTTTTTTGTGTTTTTTTTGCATTTTTTTTTTTTTGCATTTTTTGTGGATTTTTTTGCATTTTTTTGTGGATTTTTTTGCATTTTTTTGTGGATTTTTTTGCATTTTTTGTGGGTTTTTTTGCATTTTTTTGCATTTTTTTGTGGTTTTTTTTGCCTTTTTTTGTGGATTTTTTTGCATTTTTTTGCATTTTTTTTGCATTTTTTTTTGCATTTTTTTGCGTTTTTTTGTGGATTTTTTTGTGGATTTTTTTTTTTGCATTTTTTTGTTTTTTTTTGCATTTTTTTGTGGATTTTTTTGTGGATTTTTTTTCATTTTTTTTAATTTTTTTGTGTTTTTTTTTCATTTTTTTTTTTTTCATTTTTTGTGTTTTTTTTGCATTTTTTGTGGGTTTTTTTGCATTTTTTTTTGCATTTTTTTTTGCATTTTTTTTGCATTTTTTTGTTTTTTTTGCATTTTTTTGTGGATTTTTTTGCATTTTTTTGCATTTTTTTTTGCATTTTTTTTGCATTTTTTTTTCATTTTTTTTTTCATTTTTTTTTGCATTTTTTGTGGGGTTTTTTGCATTTTTTTTGCATTTTTTTGTGGATTTTTGTGGATTTTTTTGCATTTTTTTTGTGTTTTTTTTGCTTTGCATTTTTTGTGGATTTTTTTGCATTTTTTTGTGGATTTTTTTGCATTTTTTTGTGGATTTTTTTGCATTTTTTGTGGGGTTTTTTTGCATTTTTTTGTGGTTTTTTTTGCATTTTTTTGTGGATTTTTTTGCATTTTTTTGCATTTTTTTGCATTTTTTTTTCATTTTTTTTTGCATTTTTTTTGTATTTTTTTTTCATTTTTTTGTGTTTTTTTGAAAAAAAATTTTGCATTTTTTTGTGGATTTTTTTGCATTTTTTTTGCATTTTTTTTTCATTTTTTTTGCATTTTTTTGCATTTTTTTTGCGTTTTTTTTTTGCATTTTTTTGTGGATTTTTTTGCATTTTTTTTGCATTTTTTTTGTGTTTTTTTTTCATTTTTTTTTTTTCATTTTTTGTGTTTTTTTTGCATTTTTTTGTGGGTTTTTTTTGCATTTTTTTTGCATTTTTTTTTGCATTTTCTTTGCATTTTTTTTGCATTAATTTTGCATTTTTTTGCATTTTTTTTGCATTTTTTTTGCATTTTTTTTGCATTTTTTTTGCATTTTTTGTGGGTTTTTTTGCATTTTTTTTGCATTTTTTGTGGTTTTTTTTTGCATTTTTTTTGCATTTTTTGTGGGTTTTTTTGCATTTTTTTTGCATTTTTTTTTGTTGCATTTTTTGTGTTTTTTTTGCATTTTTTTGTGGGTTTTTTTGCATTTTTTTTGCATTTTTTTTGCATTTTTTTTGCATTGTTTGTGGGGTTTTTTTGCATTTTTTTTGCATTTTTTGTGTGGATTTTTTTTGCATTTTTTTTGCATTTTTTTGTGTTTTCTTTGCAATTTTTTTTGCATTTTTTTTGCATTTTTTGTGGGTTTTTTTGCATTTTTTTTGCATTTTTTGTGGGTTTTTTTTGCATTTTTGTGGGTTTTTTTGCATTTTTTTTTTGCATTTTTTTGTGGTTTTTTTTGCATTTTTTTTGGCTTTTTTTTTTTTTTTTTGCATTTTTTGTGGATTTTTTTGCATTTTTTTTGTGTTTTTTTTTCATTTTTTTTTTTTTCATTTTTTGTGTTTTTTTTGCATTTTTTTGTGGGTTTTTTTGCATTTTTTTTTTGCATTTTTTTTGGGGGTTTTTTTGCATTTTTTTGGGGTTTTTTTGCATTTTTTTTGCATTTTTTTTGCATTTTTTGTGGGGTTTTTTTGCATTTTTTGTGGTTTTTTTTGCATTTTTTTTTGCATTTTTTTTGTGTTTTTTTTTGCATTTTTTTGTGTTTTTTTGCATTTTTTTGCATTTTTTTGCGGTTTTTTTGCATTTTTTTGTGGATTTTTTAGCATTTTTTTGCATTTTTTTTGTGTTTTTTTTGCATTTTTTTTTTTGCATTTTTTGTGGATTTTTTTGCATTTTTTGTGGATTTTTTTGCATTTTTTTGTGGATTTTTTTGCATTTTTTGTGGGTTTTTTTTGCATTTTTTTGTGTTTTTTTTGCTTTTTTTTGTGGATTTTTGTGGATTTTTTTGCATTTTTTTTGCATTTTTTTGCATTTTTTTTGCATTTTTTTGTTTTTTTGCATTTTTTTTGCATTTTTTTGTTTTTTTTGCATTTTTTTTGCATTTTTTTTTGCATTTTTTTGTGGATTTTTTTGCATTTTTTTGCATTTTTTTTGTTTTTTTTGCTTTTTTTTTTTTGCATTTTTTGTTTTTTTTGCATTTTTTTGTGGGTTTTTTTGCATTTTTTTTTTAATTGTTTTTTTGCATTTTTTTTGCATTTTTTTTCATTTTTTTTGCATTTTTTTGTGTTTTTTTTGCATTTTTTTTTGCATTTTTTGTGGATTTTTTTGCATTTTTTTGCATTTTTTTTGCATTTTTTTTTTTCATTTTTTTGCGTTTTTTTTGTGGATTTTTTTGTGGATTTTTTTTCATTTTTTTTCATTTTTTTGTGTTTTTTTTTCATTTTTTTTTTTCATTTTTTTTTGCATTTTTTTTGCATTTTTTTTTGCATTTTTTTGTTTTTTTTGCATTTTTTTTTGCATTTTTTTGTGCATTTTTTTGCATTTTTTTGCATTTTTTTGCATTTTTTTTTGCATTTTTTTGTGTTTTTTTTGCATTTTTTTTTGCATTTTTTTTTTGCATTTTTTGTGGATTTTTTTGCATTTTTTTGCATTTTTTTTTGCATTTTTTTGCATTTTTTTTGTGGATTTTTTTGTGGATTTTTTTTCATTTTTTTGTGTTTTTTTTTCATTTTTTTTTTTTTTCATTTTTTGTGTTTTTTTTGCATTTTTTGTGGTTTTTTTTTCATTTTTTTTTGCATTTTTTTTGCATTTTTTTGCATTTTTTTGTTTTTTTTGCATTTTTTTTTGCATTTTTTTTGTGCATTTTTTTGCATTTTTTTTGCATTTTTTTTGCATTTTTTTTTGCATTTTTTTGCGTTTTTTTTGTGGATTTTTTTGTGGATTTTTTTTCATTTTTTTTCATTTTTTTGTGTTTTTTTTTCATTTTTTTTTTTTTTCATTTTTTGTGTTTTTTTTGCATTTTTTGTGGGTTTTTTTGCATTTTTTTTGCATTTTTTTTGCATTTTTTTGTTTTTTTTGCATTTTTTTGTGGATTTTTTTGTGGATTGTTTTGCATTTTTTTGCATTTTTTTTTCATTTTTTATGCATTTTTTTTTCATTTTTTTTTTGCATTTTTTTTTCATTTTTTTGCATTTTTTGTGGGTTTTTTTGCATTTTTTTTGCATTTTTTTGCATTTTTTTTGCATTTTTTTGCGTTTTTTTTGTGGATTTTTTTTCATTTTTTTCATTTTTTTGCATTTTTTTTTGCATTTTTTTGTTTTTTTTGCATTTTTTTTTGCATTTTTTTGTGCATTTTTTTGCATTTTTTTGCATTTTTTTTGCATTTTTTTTTGCATTTTTTTGTGTTTTTTTTGCATTTTTTTTGCATTTTTTTGTGGATTTTTTTGCATTTTTTTGCATTTTTTTTGCATTTTTTTTTGCATTTTTTTGCGTTTTTTTTGTGGATTTTTTTGTGGATTTTTTTTCATTTTTTTTCATTTTTTTGTGTTTTTTTTTCATTTTTTTTTTTTCATTTTTTGTGTTTTTTTTTGCATTTTTTGTGGGGTTTTTTTCATTTTTTTTTGCATTTTTTTTGCATTTTTTTTGCATTTTTTTGTTTTTTTTGCATTTTTTTTGCATTTTTTTGTGCATTTTTTTGCATTTTTTTTTGCATTTTTTTGCGTTTTTTTTGTGGATTTTTTTGTGGATTTTTTTTCATTTTTTTTCATTTTTTTGTGTTTTTTTTTCATTTTTTTTTTTTTCATTTTTTGTGTTTTTTTTGCATTTTTTGTGGGTTTTTTTGCATTTTTTTTGCATTTTTTTTTGCATTTTTTTGTTTTTTTTGCATTTTTTTGTGGATTTTTTTGTGGATTGTTTTTCATTTTTTTGCATTTTTTTTTGCATTTTTTTTTCATTTTTTTTCATTTTTTTTTTGCATTTTTTTTTCATTTTTTTTTGCTTTTTTTGCATTTTTTTTGCATTTTTTGTGTTTTTTTTGCATTTTTTTGTGGATTTTTGTGGATTTTTTTGCATTTTTTTGTGTTTTTTTTTGCTTTTTTTGCATTTTTTGTGGATTTTTTTGCATTTTTTTGTGGATTTTTTTGCATTTTTTTGTGGATTTTTTTTGCATTTTTTGTGGGTTTTTTTTGCATTTTTTTGTGTTTTTTTGTGGATTTTTTTGCATTTTTTTTTGCATTTTTTTTGCATTTTTTTTGCATTTTTTTTGCGTTTTTTTTTGCATTTTTTTGTGGATTTTTTTGCATTTTTTTTTCATTTTTTTTGTGTTTTTTTTTCATTTTTTTTTTTTCATTTTTTGTGTTTTTTTGCATTTTTTTGTGGGTTTTTTTTGCATTTTTTTTGCATTTTTTTTTGCATTTTTTTTTGCATTTATTTTGCATTTTTTTTGCATTTTTTTGCATTTTTTTTGCATTTTTTTTGCATTTTTTGTGGGTTTTTTTGCATTTTTTTGCATTTTTTTTGCATTTTTTTGCATTTTTTTTTGCATTTTTTTTGCATTTTTTGTGGGTTTTTTTGCATTTTTTTTTGCATTTTTTTTTGCATTTTTTTTTCATTTTTTTGTTTTTTTTGCATTTTTTTGTGGATTTTTTTGCATTTTTTTTTGCATTTTTTTTTCATTTTTTTTTCATTTTTTTTTTCATTTTTTTTTGCATTTTTTGTGGGTTTTTTTGCATTTTTTTTGCATTTTTTTGCGGTTTTTTTGCATTCTTTTGTGGATTTTTTAGCATTTTTTTGCATTTTTTTTGTTTTTTTTGCATTTTTTTTTTTTGCATTTTTTGTGGATTTTTTTGCATTTTTTTGTGGATTTTTTTGCATTTTTTTGTGGATTTTTTTGCATTTTTTGTGTTTTTTTTTGCATTTTTTTGTGTTTTTTTTGTTTTTTTTTGTGGATTTTTTTGCATTTTTTTTGCATTTTTTTTTGCATTTTTTTGCGTTTTTTTGTGGATTTTTTTGTGGATTTTTTTTTTTGCATTTTTTTGTTTTTTTTTGCATTTTTTTGTGGATTTTTTTGTGGATTTTTTTTCATTTTTTTTTAATTTTTTTGTGTTTTTTTTTCATTTTTTTTTTTTTCATTTTTTGTGTTTTTTTTTGCATTTTTTGTGGGTTTTTTTGCATTTTTTTTTGCATTTTTTTTTGCATTTTTTTTGCATTTTTTTGTTTTTTTTGCATTTTTTTGTGGATTTTTTTGCATTTTTTTGCATTTTTTTTTGCATTTTTTTTTCATTTTTTTTTCATTTTTTTTTTCATTTTTTTTTGCATTTTTTGTGGGTTTTTTTGCATTTTTTTTGCATTTTTTGTGTTTTTTTTGCATTTTTTTGTGGATTTTTGTGGGTTTTTTTGCATTTTTTTTGTGTTTTTTTTGCTTTTTTTGCATTTTTTGTGGATTTTTTTGCATTTTTTTGTGGATTTTTTTGCATTTTTTTGTGGATTTTTTTGCATTTTTTGTGGGGTTTTTTTGCATTTTTTTGTGGTTTTTTTTGCATTTTTTTGTGGATTTTTTTGCATTTTTTTGCATTTTTTTGCATTTTTTTTGCATTTTTTTTTGCATTTTTTTTGCATTTTTTTGTGTTTTTTTGAAAAAAATTTTTGCATTTTTTTGTGGATTTTTTTGCATTTTTTTGCATTTTTTTTTGCATTTTTTTTTCATTTTTTTTGCATTTTTTTTGCATTTTTTTGCGTTTTTTTTTTGCATTTTTTTGTGGATTTTTTTGCATTTTTTTTGCATTTTTTTTGTGTTTTTTTTTCATTTTTTTTTTTTCATTTTTTGTGTTTTTTTTGCATTTTTTTGTGGGGTTTTTTTGCATTTTTTTTGCATTTTTTTTTGCATTTTTTTTGCATTTTTTTTGCATTTATTTTGCATTTTTTTGCATTTTTTTGCATTTTTTTTGCATTTTTTTTGCATTTTTTGTGGTTTTTTTTGCATTTTTTTTGCATTTTTTTTGCATTTTTTTGCATTTTTTTTTGCATTTTTTTTGCATTTTTTGTGGGTTTTTTTTGCATTTTTTTTGCATTTTTTGTGGGTTTTTTTGCATTTTTTTTGCATTTTTTTTTGTTGCATTTTTTTTTTTTTTTTGCATTTTTTTGTGGGTTTTTTTTGCATTTTTTTGCATTTTTTTTGCATTGTTTGTGGGGTTTTTTTGCATTTTTTTTGCATTTTTTGTGTGGATTTTTTTTGCATTTTTTTTGCATTTTTTTGTTTTCTTTGCAATTTTTTTTGCATTTTTTTTGCATTTTTTGTGGGTTTTTTTGCATTTTTTTTGCATTTTTTTTGCATTTTTTGTGGGTTTTTTTTGCATTTTTTGTGGGTTTTTTTGCATTTTTTTTTTGCATTTTTTTGTGGTTTTTTTGCATTTTTTTTGGCTTTTTTTTGTTTTTTTTGCATTTTTTGTGGATTTTTTTGCATTTTTTTTGTGTTTTTTTTTCATTTTTTTTTTTTCATTTTTTGTGTTTTTTTTGCATTTTTTTGTGGGTTTTTTTGCATTTTTTTTTGCATTTTTTTTGGGGGTTTTTTTGCATTTTTTTGGGGTTTTTTTGCATTTTTTTTGCATTTTTTTTGCATTTTTTGTGGGTTTTTTTTGCATTTTTTGTGGTTTTTTTTGCATTTTTTTTTGCATTTTTTTTGTGGTTTTTTTTGCATTTTTTTGTGTTTTTTTGCATTTTTTTGCGGTTTTTTTGCATTTTTTTGTGGATTTTTTAGCATTTTTTTGCATTTTTTTTGTGTTTTTTTTGCATTTTTTTTTTTTGCATTTTTTGTGGATTTTTTTGCATTTTTTTGTGGATTTTTTTGCATTTTTTTGTGGATTTTTTTGCATTTTTTGTGGGTTTTTTTGCATTTTTTTTGCTTTTTTTTGTGGATTTTTTTGCATTTTTTTGCATTTTTTTTGCATTTTTTTGCATTTTTTTTGCATTTTTTTTGCATTTTTTTGTTTTTTTGCATTTTTTTGTTTTTTTTGCATTTTTTTTGCATTTTTTTTGCATTTTTTTTTTGCATTTTTTTGTGGATTTTTTTGCATTTTTTTGCATTTTTTTTGTTTTTTTTTGCTTTTTTTTTTTGCATTTTTTGTTTTTTTTGCATTTTTTTGTGGGTTTTTTTGCATTTTTTTTTAAATTGTTTTTTTGCATTTTTTTTGCATTTTTTTTTCATTTTTTTTGCATTTTTTTGTGTTTTTTTTGTGTTTTTTTTTTGCATTTTTTTGCGTTTTTTTTGTGGATTTTTTTGTGGATTTTTTTTCATTTTTTTTCATTTTTTTGTGTTTTTTTTTCATTTTTTTTTTTTTCATTTTTTGTGTTTTTTTTGCATTTTTTGTGGGTTTTTTTGCATTTTTTTTGCATTTTTTTTTGCATTTTTTTGTTTTTTTTGCATTTTTTTGTGGATTTTTTTGTGGATTGTTTTTCATTTTTTTGTATTTTTTTTTGCATTTTTTTTTTCATTTTTTTTCATTTTTTTTTTGCATTTTTTTTTCATTTTTTTTTGCATTTTTTGTGGGTTTTTTTGCATTTTTTTTGCATTTTTTGTGTTTTTTTTGCATTTTTTTGTGGATTTTTGTGGATTTTTTTGCATTTTTTTGTGTTTTTTTTTGCTTTTTTTGCATTTTTTGTGGATTTTTTTGCATTTTTTTGTGGATTTTTTTGCATTTTTTTGTGGATTTTTTTTGCATTTTTTGTGGTTTTTTTTTGCATTTTTTTGTGTTTTTTTGTGGATTTTTTTGCATTTTTTTTTGCATTTTTTTTGCATTTTTTTGCATTTTTTTTGCGTTTTTTTTTGCATTTTTTTGTGGATTTTTTTGCATTTTTTTTGCATTTTTTTTGTGTTTTTTTTTCATTTTTTTTTTTGCATTTTTTGTGTTTTTTTTGCATTTTTTTGTGGGTTTTTTTTGCATTTTTTTTGCATTTATTTTGCATTTTTTTTGCATTTTTTTGCATTTTTTTTGCATTTTTTTTGCATTTTTTGTGGGTTTTTTTGCATTTTTTTGCATTTTTTTTGCATTTTTTTGCATTTTTTTTTGCATTTTTTGTGGGTTTTTTTTGCATTTTTTTTGCATTTTTTGTGGGGTTTTTTGCATTTTTTTTGCATTTTTTTTTTTGCATTTTTTGTGGGTTTTTTTGCATTTTTTTTTTTTTCATTTTTTGTTTTTTTTGCATTTTTTTGCATTTTTTGTGGGTTTTTTTGCATTTTTTTTGCATTTTTTTGCATTTTTTGTGGGGTTTTTTTGCATTTTTTGTGGGTTTTTTTGCATTTTTTTTTGCATTTTTTTTTGCATTTTTTTGCATTTTTTTTGGCTTTTTTTGTTTTTTTTGCATTTTTTTGTGGATTTTTTTGTGGATTTTTTTGCATTTTTTTTGCGTTTTTTTTGTGGATTTTTTTGTGGATTTTTTTGCATTTTTTTTGCGTTTTTTTTGTGGATTTTTTTGTGGATTTTTTTTCATTTTTTTGTGTTTTTTTTTCATTTTTTTTTTTCATTTTTTGTGTTTTTTTTTGCATTTTTTGTGGGTTTTTTTTCATTTTTTTTTTCATTTTTTTTGCATTTTTTTTTCATTTTTTTGTTTTTTTTGCATTTTTTTTTGCATTTTTTTGTGCATTTTTTTGCATTTTTTGCATTTTTTTTTTGCATTTTTTTTGCATTTTTTGGGGTTTTTTTTGCATTTTTTTGCATTTTTTTTTGCATTTTTTGTGGGGTTTTTTTGCATTTTTTGTGGGTTTTTTTGCATTTTTTTTTGCATTTTTTTTGCATTTTTTGTGGGTTTTTTTGCATTTTTTTTTGCATTTTTTTGCATTTTTTTTTTGCATTTTTTTGCATTTTTTTTGCAATTTTTTTTGCATTTTTTTGCATTTTTTTTGCATTTTTTTTTGCATTTTTTTTGCATTTTTTTGCATTTTTTTTGCATTTTTTTTTGCATTTTTTTGCATTTTTTTGCATTTTTTTTTTGCATTTTTTTGCATTTTTTTTGCATTTTTTTGCATTTTTTTTGAATTTTTTTTGCATTTTTTTGCATTTTTTTTTGCATTTTTTTTTGCATTTTTTTTGCATTTTTTTGCATTTTTTTTGCATTTTTTTTGCATTTTTTTTGCATTTTTTTTGCATTTTTTTTGCATTTTTTTTTGCATTTTTTTGCATTTTTTTGCATTTTTTTTTGCATTTTTTTTGCATTTTTTGTGGGGTTTTTTTGCATTTTTTTGCTTTTTTTTGCATTTTTTTTGCATTTTTTTTGCATTTTTTTGCATTTTTTTTGCATTTTTTTGCATTTTTTTTGCATTTTTTTTTGCATTTTTTTGCATTTTTTTGCATTTTTTTTGCATTTTTTTTTTTGCATTTTTTTGCATTTTTTTTGCATTTTTTTGCATTTTTTTTTGCATTTTTTTTGCATTTTTTTGCATTTTTTTTTGCATTTTTTTTTTGCATTTTTTTTGCATTTTTTTGCATTTTTTTTGCATTTTTTTTTGCATTTTTTTTGCATTTTTTTTGCATTTTTTTGCATTTTTTTTGCATTTTTTTTTGCATTTTTTTTTGCATTTTTTTTGCATTTTTTTGCATTTTTTTTGCATTTTTTTTTGCATTTTTTTGCATTTTTTTTGCATTTTTTTGCATTTTTTTGCATTTTTTTTGCATTTTTTTTTGCATATTTTTTGCATATTTTTTTTGCATTTTTTTGGCATTTTTTTGGATTTTTTTGCATTTTTTTTGCATTTTTTTTTGCATTTTTTTTGCATTTTTTTGCATTTTTTTGCATTTTTTTTGCATTTTTTTGCATTTTTTTTGCATTTTTTTTTGCATTTTTTTTGCATTTTTTTGCATTTTTTTGCATTTTTTTGCATTTTTTTGCATTTTTTTTTTGCATTTTTTTTGCATTTTTTTTTGCATTTTTTTTGCATTTTTTTTGCATTTTTTTGCATTTTTTTTGCATTTTTTTTTGCATTTTTTTTGCATTTTTTTGGATTTTTTTGCATTTTTTTTGCATTTTTTTTTGCATTTTTTTTGCATTTTTTTTGCATTTTTTTGCATTTTTTTTGCATTTTTTTTTGCATTTTTTTGCATTTTTTTTGCATTTTTTTGCATTTTTTTTGCATTTTTTTTTGCATTTTTTTTGCATTTTTTTGCATTTTTTTGCATATTTTTTTGCATAATTTTTTTGCATTTTTTTACATTTTTTTTGCATTTTTTTTTTGCATTTTTTTTGCATTTTTTTGCATTTTTTTGCATTTTTTTTTGCATTTTTTTTGCATTTTTTTTGCATTTTTTTGCATTTTTTTTGCATTTTTTTGCATTTTTTTGTATTTTTTTACATTTTTTTTTGCATTTTTTTTTGCATTTTTTTTGCATTTTTTTTGCATTTTTTTGCATTTTTTTGCATTTTTTTTGCATTTTTTTAGCATTTTTTTTGCATTTTTTTTGCATTTTTTTGCATTTTTTTGCATTTTTTTTGCATAATTTTTTTGCATTTTTTTGCATTTTTTTTTGCATTTTTTTTGCTTTTTTTTGCATTTTTTTTGCATAATTTTTTTGCATTTTTTTGCATTTTTTTTTGCATTTTTTTTTGCTTTTTTTTGCATTTTTTTGCATTTTTTTTTGCATTTTTTTTTGCATTTTTTTGCATTTTTTTTGCAATTTTTTTTGCATTTTTTTGCATTTTTTTTGCATTTTTTTTTTGCATTTTTTTGCATTTTTTTTGCATTTTTTTTTTGCATTTTTTTGCATTTTTTTTGAATTTTTTTTGCATTTTTTTGCATTTTTTTTTGCATTTTTTTTGCATTTTTTTTGCATTTTTTTGCATTTTTTTTGCATTTTTTTTTTGCATTTTTTTTTGCATTTTTTTTGCATTTTTTTTGCATTTTTTTTGCATTTTTTTTGCATTTTTTTTTGCATTTTTTTTTGCATTTTTTTGCATTTTTTTGCATTTTTTTTTGCATTTTTTTTGCATTTTTTGTGGGGTTTTTTTTGCATTTTTTTGCATTTTTTTGCATTTTTTTTTGCATTTTTTTTTGCATTTTTTTTGCATTTTTTTTTGCATTTTTTTGCATTTTTTTGCTTTTTTTTGCATTTTTTTTGCATTTTTTTTGCATTTTTTTGCATTTTTTTTGCATTTTTTTTGCATTTTTTTTGCATTTTTTTTGCATTTTTTTGCATTTTTTTGCATTTTTTTTGCATATTTTTTTGCATAATTTTTTTGCATTTTTTTGCATTTTTTTTGCATTTTTTTTTGCTTTTTTTGCATTTTTTTTTTGCATTTTTTTGCATTTTTTTTGCATTTTTTTGCATTTTTTTTGAATTTTTTTTGCATTTTTTTGCATTTTTTTTTGCATTTTTTTTGCATTTTTTTTGCATTTTTTTGCATTTTTTTTGCATTTTTTTTGCATTTTTTTTTGCATTTTTTTGCATTTTTTTTGCATTTTTTTTGCATTTTTTTTGCATTTTTTTTGCATTTTTTTTTGCATTTTTTTTTGCATTTTTTTGCATTTTTTTGCATTTTTTTTTGCATTTTTTTTGCATTTTTTGTGGGGTTTTTTTGCATTTTTTTGCATTTTTTTGCATTTTTTTTTGCATTTTTTTTTGCATTTTTTTTGCATTTTTTTTTGCATTTTTTTGCATTTTTTTGCTTTTTTTTGCATTTTTTTTTGCATTTTTTTTGCATTTTTTTTGCATTTTTTTGCATTTTTTTGCATTTTTTTTGCATTTTTTTTGCATTTTTTTTGCATTTTTTTGCATTTTTTTGCATTTTTTTTGCATATTTTTTTGCATAATTTTTTTGCATTTTTTTGCATTTTTTTTTGCATTTTTTTTTGCTTTTTTTTGCATTTTTTTTGCATTTTTTTTTGCATTTTTTTGCATTTTTTTTTGCATTTTTTTGCATTTTTTTTGCAATTTTTTTTGCATTTTTTTTGCATTTTTTTTGCATTTTTTTTTTGCATTTTTTTGCATTTTTTTTGCATTTTTTTTTTGCATTTTTTTGCATTTTTTTTGCATTTTTTTGCATTTTTTTTGAATTTTTTTTGCATTTTTTTGCATTTTTTTTTGCATTTTTTTTTGCATTTTTTTTGCATTTTTTTGCATTTTTTTTGCATTTTTTTTTTGCATTTTTTTTGCATTTTTTTTTGCATTTTTTTGCATTTTTTTTGCATTTTTTTTGCATTTTTTTTGCATTTTTTTTGCATTTTTTTTTGCATTTTTTTTTGCATTTTTTTGCATTTTTTTGCATTTTTTTTGCATTTTTTTTGCATTTTTTGTGGGGTTTTTTTGCATTTTTTTGCATTTTTTTTGCATTTTTTTTTGCATTTTTTTTGCATTTTTTTTGCATTTTTTTGCATTTTTTTGCTTTTTTTTGCATTTTTTTTTGCATTTTTTTTGCATTTTTTTTGCATTTTTTTGCATTTTTTTTGCATATTTTTTTGCATTTTTTTGCATTTTTTTGCATTTTTTTTGCATTTTTTTTTTGCATTTTTTTGCATTTTTTTTTTGCATTTTTTTTGCATTTTTTTGCATTTTTTTTTGCATTTTTTTTGCATTTTTTTTGCCTTTTTTTGCATTTTTTTTTGCATTTTTTTGCATTTTTTTTGCATTTTTTTTGCATTTTTTTTGCATTTTTTTGCATTTTTTTGTTTTTTTGTGGATTTTTTTGCATTTTTTTTTGCATTTTTTTTGCATTTTTTTTGCATTTTTTTTGCGTTTTTTTTTGCATTTTTTTGTGGATTTTTTTGCATTTTTTTTGCATTTTTTTTGTGTTTTTTTTTCATTTTTTTTTTTCATTTTTTGTGTTTTTTTTGCATTTTTTTGTGGGTTTTTTTTGCATTTTTTTTGCATTTTTTTTGCATTTTTTTTGCATTTATTTTGCATTTTTTTTGCATTTTTTTTGCATTTTTTTTGCATTTTTTTTGCATTTTTTGTGGGTTTTTTTGCATTTTTTTGCATTTTTTTTGCATTTTTTTGCATTTTTTTTTGCATTTTTTGTGGGTTTTTTTTGCATTTTTTTGCATTTTTTGTGGGGTTTTTTGCATTTTTTTTGCATTTTTTTTTTGCATTTTTTGTGGGTTTTTTTTGCATTTTTTTTTTTTTCATTTTTTGTTTTTTTTGCATTTTTTTTGCATTTTTTGTGGGTTTTTTTGCATTTTTTTTGCATTTTTTGTGGGGTTTTTTTGCATTTTTTGTGGGTTTTTTTGCATTTTTTTTTGCATTTTTTGCATTTTTTTTGGCTTTTTTTGTTTTTTTTGCATTTTTTTGTGGATTTTTTTGTGGATTTTTTTGCATTTTTTTTGCATTTTTTTTTGCATTTTTTTGCGTTTTTTTTGTGGATTTTTTTGTGGATTTTTTTTCATTTTTTTGTGTTTTTTTTTCATTTTTTTTTTTTCATTTTTTGTGTTTTTTTTTGCATTTTTTGTGGGTTTTTTTTCATTTTTTTTTTCATTTTTTTTGCATTTTTTTTTCATTTTTTTGTTTTTTTTGCATTTTTTTTTGCATTTTTTTGTGCATTTTTTTGCATTTTTTGCATTTTTTTTTTGCATTTTTTTTTGCATTTTTTTTGCATTTTTTGGGGGTTTTTTTGCATTTTTTTGCATTTTTTTTTGCATTTTTTGTGGGTTTTTTTTGCATTTTTTGTGGTTTTTTTTGCATTTTTTTTTGCATTTTTTTTGCATTTTTTGTGGGTTTTTTTGCATTTTTTTTTGCATTTTTTTGCATTTTTTTTTTGCATTTTTTTGCATTTTTTTTGCAATTTTTTTTGCATTTTTTTGCATTTTTTTTGCATTTTTTTTTGCATTTTTTTGCATTTTTTTTGCATTTTTTTTTGCATTTTTTTGCATTTTTTTTGCATTTTTTTGCATTTTTTTTGAATTTTTTTTGCATTTTTTTGCATTTTTTTTTGCATTTTTTTTTGCATTTTTTTTGCATTTTTTTGCATTTTTTTTGCATTTTTTTTTTGCATTTTTTTTTGCATTTTTTTTGCATTTTTTTGCATTTTTTTTGCATTTTTTTTGCATTTTTTTTGCATAATTTTTTTGCATTTTTTTGCATTTTTTTTGCATTTTTTTTTGCATTTTTTTTGCATTTTTTTGCATTTTTTTTGCATTTTTTTTTGCATTTTTTTGCATTTTTTTTTGCATTTTTTTGCATTTTTTTTGCAATTTTTTTTTGCATTTTTTTGCATTTTTTTTGCATTTTTTTTTTGCATTTTTTTGCATTTTTTTGCATTTTTTTTTTGCATTTTTTTGCATTTTTTTTGCATTTTTTTGCATTTTTTTTGAATTTTTTTTGAATTTTTTTGCATTTTTTTTTGCATTTTTTTTGCATTTTTTTTGCATTTTTTTTGCATTTTTTTTGCATTTTTTTTGCATTTTTTTTTGCATTTTTTTTTGCATTTTTTTGCATTTTTTTGCATTTTTTTTTGCATTTTTTTTGCATTTTTTTTGCATTTTTTGTGGGGTTTTTTTGCATTTTTTTGCATTTTTTTGCATTTTTTTTTGCATTTTTTTTGCATTTTTTTGCATTTTTTTGCATTTTTTTGCTTTTTTTTGCATTTTTTTTTGCATTTTTTTTGCATTTTTTTTGCATTTTTTTGCTTTTTTTTTGCATTTTTTTGCATTTTTTTTGCATTTTTTTTTGCATTTTTTTGCATTTTTTTGCATTTTTTTTGCATTTTTTTTTTGCATTTTTTTGCATTTTTTTTGCATTTTTTTGCATTTTTTTTGCAATTTTTTTGCATTTTTTGGGGTTTTTTTTGCATTTTTTTGCATTTTTTTTTCCATTTTTTGTGGTTTTTTTTTGCATTTTTTGTGGGTTTTTTTGCATTTTTTTTTGCATTTTTTTTGCATTTTTTGTGGGTTTTTTTGCATTTTTTTTTGCATTTTTTTGCATTTTTTTTTGCATTTTTTTGCATTTTTTTTGCAATTTTTTTTGCATTTTTTTGCATTTTTTTTGCATTTTTTTTTGCATTTTTTTGCATTTTTTTTGCATTTTTTTTTGCATTTTTTTGCATTTTTTTTGCATTTTTTTGCATTTTTTTTGAATTTTTTTTGCATTTTTTTGCATTTTTTTTTGCATTTTTTTTTGCATTTTTTTTGCATTTTTTTGCATTTTTTTTGCATTTTTTTTTGCATTTTTTTTGCATTTTTTTTGCATTTTTTTGCATTTTTTTTGCATTTTTTTTGCATAATTTTTTTGCATTTTTTTGCATTTTTTTTGCATTTTTTTTTGCATTTTTTTTGCATTTTTTTGCATTTTTTTTGCATTTTTTTTTGCATTTTTTTGCATTTTTTTTTGCATTTTTTTGCATTTTTTTGCAATTTTTTTTGCATTTTTTTGCATTTTTTTTGCATTTTTTTTTTGCATTTTTTTGCATTTTTTTGCATTTTTTTTTTGCATTTTTTTGCATTTTTTTTGCATTTTTTTGCATTTTTTTTGAATTTTTTTTGCATTTTTTTGCATTTTTTTTTGCATTTTTTTTTGCATTTTTTTTGCATTTTTTTGCATTTTTTTTGCATTTTTTTTTTGCATTTTTTTTGCATTTTTTTTGCATTTTTTTTGCATTTTTTTTGCATTTTTTTTTGCATTTTTTTTTGCATTTTTTTGCATTTTTTTGCATTTTTTTTTGCATTTTTTTTGCATTTTTTGTGGGGTTTTTTTGCATTTTTTTGCATTTTTTTTGCATTTTTTTTTGCATTTTTTTTGCATTTTTTTGCATTTTTTTGCATTTTTTTGCTTTTTTTTGCATTTTTTTTTGCATTTTTTTTGCATTTTTTTTGCATTTTTTTGCATTTTTTTGCATTTTTTTGCATTTTTTTTGCATTTTTTTGCATTTTTTTTGCATTTTTTTGCATTTTTTTTGCATTTTTTTTTGCATTTTTTTTTGCATTTTTTTGCATTTTTTTGCATTTTTTTGCATTTTTTTGCATTTTTTTGCATTTTTTTGCATTTTTTTTTGCATTTTTTTTTGCATTTTTTTTGCATTTTTTTTTGCATTTTTTTGCATTTTTTTTGCATTTTTTTTGCATTTTTTTTGCATTTTTTTTGCATTTTTTTTTGCATTTTTTTTGCATTTTTTTGCATTTTTTTGCATTTTTTTTGCATTTTTTTTGCATTTTTTTTGCATTTTTTTGCATTTTTTTTGCATTTTTTTTGCATTTTTTTTTGCATTTTTTTTGCATTTTTTTTTTGCATTTTTTTGCATTTTTTTTTGCATTTTTTTTTGCATTTTTTTTTGCATTTTTTTTGCATTTTTTTGCATTTTTTTTTGCATTTTTTTGCATTTTTTTGCATTTTTTTTTGCATTTTTTTTTTGCATTTTTTTGCATTTTTTTTGCATTTTTTTTTTGCATTTTTTTGCATTTTTTTTGCATTTTTTTGCATTTTTTTGCTTTTTTTTGCATTTTTTTTTGCATTTTTTTTGCATTTTTTTTGCATTTTTTTGCATTTTTTTTTTGCATTTTTTTGCATTTTTTTTGCATTTTTTTTTTTGCATTTTTTTGCATTTTTTTGCATTTTTTTGCATTTTTTTTGAATTTTTTTTGCATTTTTTTGCATTTTTTTTTGCATTTTTTTGCATTTTTTTTGCATTTTTTTTGCATTTTTTTTGCATTTTTTTTTGCATTTTTTTTTGCATTTTTTTTTGCATTTTTTTGCATTTTTTTTTGCATTTTTTTTGCATTTTTTGTGGGGTTTTTTTGCATTTTTTTGCATTTTTTTTTGCATTTTTTTTTGCATTTTTTTGCATTTTTTTTGCATTTTTTTGCATTTTTTTTGCAATTTTTTTTGCATTTTTTTGCATTTTTTTTGCATTTTTTTTTTGCATTTTTTTGCATTTTTTTTGCATTTTTTTTTTGCATTTTTTTGCATTTTTTTTTGCATTTTTTTGCATTTTTTTTGCATTTTTTTGCATTTTTTTTGCATTTTTTTGCATTTTTTTTTGCATTTTTTTTTGCATTTTTTTTGCATTTTTTTGCATTTTTTTGCATTTTTTTGCTTTTTTTTGCATTTTTTTTTGCATTTTTTTTGCATTTTTTTTGCATTTTTTTGCATTTTTTTTGCATTTTTTTGCATTTTTTTTGCATATTTTTTTGCATTTTTTTGCATTTTTTTGCATTTTTTTGCATTTTTTTTTTGCATTTTTTTGCATTTTTTTTGCATTTTTTTGCATTTTTTTTTTGCATTTTTTTTGCATTTTTTTGCATTTTTTTTGCATTTTTTTTTGCATTTTTTTTGCATTTTTTTTGCATTTTTTTGCATTTTTTTTGCATTTTTTTTGCTTTTTTTTTGCATTTTTTTTGCATTTTTTTGCATTTTTTTTGCATTTTTTTGTATTTTTTTTGCATTTTTTTTGCATTTTTTTTGCATTTTTTTGCATTTTTTTGCATTTTTTTTTGCATTTTTTTTTGCATTTTTTTTGCATTTTTTTGCATTTTTTTTGCATTTTTTTTGCATATTTTTTTTGCATTTTTTTTGCATTTTTTTGCATTTTTTTTGCATTTTTTTTTGCATTTTTTTGCATTTTTTTGCATTTTTTTGCATTTTTTTGCTTTTTTTTGCATTTTTTTTGCATTTTTTTTGCATTTTTTTTTGCATTTTTTTGCATTTTTTTTGCATTTTTTTGCATTTTTTTTGCATTTTTTTTTGCATTTTTTTGCATTTTTTTGCATTTTTTTTGCATTTCTTTTTGCATTTTTTTTGCATTTTTTTGCATTTTTTTTTTGCATTTTTTTTGCATTTTTTTGCATTTTTTTTGCATTTTTTTTTGCATTTTTTTTGCATTTTTTTTGCATTTTTTTGCATTTTTTTTGCATTTTTTTGCATTTTTTTGCATTTTTTTTGCATTTTTTGCATTTTTTTTTGCATTTTTTTTGCCTTTTTTTGCATTTTTTTTGCATTTTTTTGCATTTTTTTTTGCATTTTTTTTGCATATTTTTTTTGCATTTTTTTTGCATTTTTTTTGCATTTTTTTGCATTTTTTTGCATTTTTTTTGCATATTTTTTTGCATAATTTTTTTGCATTTTTTTGCATTTTTTTTGCATTTTTTTTTGCATTTTTTTTGCATTTTTTTTGCATTTTTTTGCATTTTTTTGCATTTTTTTTGCATATTTTTTTGCATAATTTTTTTGCATTTTTTTGCATTTTTTTTGCATTTTTTTTTGCATTTTTTTTGCATTTTTTTTGCATTTTTTTGCATTTTTTTGCATTTTTTTGCATTTTTTTTGCATTTTTTTGCATTTTTTTGCATTTTTTTTTGCATTTTTTTTGCATTTTTTTTGCATTTTTTTGCATTTTTTTTGCATTTTTTTGCATTTTTTTTGCATTTTTTTTGCATTTTTTTTGCATTTTTTTTGCATTTTTTTGCATTTTTTTTTGCATTTTTTAGCATTTTTTTTGCATTTTTTTGCATTTTTTTTTGCATTTTTGTTTGCATTTTTTTGCATTTTTTTTGCATTTTTTTGCATTTTTTTGCTTTTTTTTGCATTTTTTTTTGCATTTTTTTGCATTTTTTTTTTGCATTTTTTTGCATTTTTTTGCATTTTTTTGCATTTTTTTTTGCATTTTTTTTGCATTTTTTTGCATTTTTTTTTGCATTTTTTTTTTGCATTTTTTTTGCATTTTTTTGCATTTTTTTTTGCATTTTTTTTTGCATTTTTTTTGCATTTTTTTTGCATTTTTTTGCATTTTTTTGCATTTTTTTGCATTTTTTTGCATTTTTTGCATTTTTTTTGCATATTTTTTTGCATAATTTTTTTGCATTTTTTTGCATTTTTTTTGCATTTTTTTTTGCATTTTTTTTGCATTTTTTTGCATTTTTTTGCATTTTTTTGCATTTTTTTGCATTTTTTTTGCATATTTTTTTGCATATTTTTTTGCATTTTTTTTTGCATTTTTTTTTGCATTTTTTTTTTGCATTTTTTTGCATTTTTTTGCATTTTTTTTGCATTTTTTTTTGCATTTTTTTGCATTTTTTTTGCATTTTTTTGCATTTTTTTTGCAATTTTTTTTGCATTTTTTTGCATTTTTTTTGCATTTTTTTTTGCATTTTTTTGCATTTTTTTTGCATTTTTTTTTTGCATTTTTTTGCATTTTTTTTGCATTTTTTTTTGCATTTTTTTTTTGCATTTTTTTTGCATTTTTTTGCATTTTTGTTTGCATTTTTTTGCATTTTTTTTGCATTTTTTTTGCATTTTTTTGCTTTTTTTTGCATTTTTTTTTGCATTTTTTTTGCATTTTTTTTGCATTTTTTTGCATTTTTTTTGCATTTTTTTGCATTTTTTTTGCATATTTTTTTGCATTTTTTTGCATTTTTTTGCATTTTTTTTGCATATTTTTTTGCATAATTTTTTTGCATTTTTTTGCATTTTTTTTGCATTTTTTTTTGCATTTTTTTTGCATTTTTTTGCATTTTTTTTGCATTTTTTTTTGCATTTTTTTGCATTTTTTTGCATTTTTTTGCATTTTTTTTGCAATTTTTTTTGCATTTTTTTGCATTTTTTTTGCATTTTTTTTTTGCATTTTTTTGCATTTTTTTGCATTTTTTTTTTGCATTTTTTTTTTGCATTTTTTTGCATTTTTTTTGCATTTTTTTGCATTTTTTTTTGCATTTTTTTGCATTTTTTTTTGCATTTTTTTTTGCATTTTTTTTGCATTTTTTTGCATTTTTTTGCATTTTTTTTTTGCATTTTTTAGCATTTTTTTTGCATTTTTTTGCATTTTTTTTTGCATTTTTGTTTGCATTTTTTTGCATTTTTTTTGCATTTTTTTGCATTTTTTTGCTTTTTTTTGCATTTTTTTTTGCATTTTTTTGCATTTTTTTTTTGCATTTTTTTGCATTTTTTTTGCATTTTTTTGCATTTTTTTTTGCATTTTTTTTGCATTTTTTTGCATTTTTTTTTTGCATTTTTTTTTTGCATTTTTTTTGCATTTTTTTGCATTTTTTTTTGCATTTTTTTTGCATTTTTTTTGCATTTTTTTTGCATTTTTTTGCATTTTTTTGCATTTTTTTGCATTTTTTTGCATTTTTTTTGCATATTTTTTTGCATAATTTTTTTGCATTTTTTTGCATTTTTTTTGCATTTTTTTTTGCATTTTTTTTGCATTTTTTTGCATTTTTTTGCATTTTTTTGCATTTTTTTGCATTTTTTTTGCATATTTTTTTGCATATTTTTTTTGCA
>JAKRKW010000371.1:0-2500 GCA_023566125.1 Zingel zingel
ACTGGAGTACATGTACTTAATTACATTCTAGCACTGAAAGTTAATTATGGCCACTGCCTCTGTGATGAGCTCAGGAATGAATGGACTAAAAGGAGACGGACCTCTGCATGACGGAGTTGAGATCGGCAGAGTAGCGGGGGGGCAGCGTCGGCGTTTCTCCCTCCACGATCTTCATCACCACCGCCAGGAAGCTGGGAGCCTGGAAGGCGTGAGACAGGACGCACATCTCGTAGAGCAGGCAGCCCAGGGCCCTGACACACACACACACGCACATGCACACGCAAACGCACACACGCACGCACGCACACGCACATGCACGCACACACGCACATGCACACACACACACACACATGCACACACACACACACACACACGCACGCACGCACGCACGCACACACGCACACACACACACACACACACACACGCACACACGCACGCACGCACGCACACAGAAAGACAGACACACACACACACACAGAAAGACAGACACACACACACACACACACACAGAAAGACAGACACACACACACACACACACACACACAGACACACACACACATACACAGAAAGACAGACACACACACACACACACACACACAGACAGACACAAACAGACACTCACACACACACACACACACACACAGACACAAACAGACACTCACACACACACACACACACACACAGACAGACAGACAGACACACACACACACACACACACAGAGACAGACACACACACACACACACACACACACACACACACAGAGACAGACACACACACACACACAGACAGACAGAAAATAAATTACGAATTTTTTTCTTAAAATATTCTGACATTTTCTTGAAGAAACACTCTTCACTGACAGTAAACAGAGAAAGTAACTCGGAGGTCGGGATCCAAAGGAGTAACGGTGCCTTTTTACAGTCACCGCAGCCGAGCTGGCGAATGGGACGTCAAGATGACGTCGATCTCGCTGGCGCTCGACAGAGCGGAAACAGGAAGCGTTTGAGGGATGCCGGGACTCTCAGAGTGAGATTAAGAGTTCTTGGACCAGCAGGTCCCGTGTCTCTGGACGGAGACCAGTGAAGTCTCTTTTCCGGTGATGGCTGAGCGTTACTGAGCAGCCTCCAACTGAGCTTGAAGACGTGGATGTGACGTGAGCAACCTGTCTGAAAGTTGGAAGTCTTCTGGTAGCTGTGCCAAGAGAAATCTCAATCATTCCCAATCTAGCAGAGACGGAGAGCGTAGGTATATGTAAGGAGATAACATAGGCACAGGCTAATTACTGATCACTAACATGATAGTTAACATTAGTAATTACACTTAAACAGCTAATGGAAGTCCAAACTGCCTGAGAGCTTCTCCTGGACTATACGGTAATTCCTCTACTATGAGACAGTAAGTCTCGTGGTTATGACCCAATCGTTAGCCTATTTTTATAACAACGTCTGCTACGGAGCCATAACGTGAGCTACAAGGTAATGGAGCCTTTTATACATTGTCGTGTTTCTTTAGAAATAAACAACGGACAAATAGAGTCTTTAAACGCTTCAGATGTAAAGTTATTCTCTGTCAAAGTGACGTCAGAATGAATGGCAGTCAATGGGATGCTAACGGGAGCTGATGGCTTGGTAGCATCAGAATGAATGGCAGCCAATGGGATGCTAACGGGAGGTGATGGCTTGGTAGCATCAGAATGAATGGCAGTCAATGGGATGCTAACGGGAGCTGATGGCTTGGTAGCATCAAAATGACGCCATAGGAGCTACACGTTGTTGACAGACGCGTAGGTTCTTTTATGGCGAATGAGAGGCTTGATCCCACCAAGTAGCTCATCCAATCAAATCGAAGCATTGACATCAATGCTGCTGCCAGTTCTGCCATTGTTTACCTTTTTCTTCTTCTTCTAGTCCGTAGAAAGAGCAAAGTCGGTAGCCTTTCCTCATTAGCGCCACCTCTGTTCAGGAGAAGACTGCAACTAGTGTCGCGAGCACCAGCGCGGGTATAAATAGTCACGGCGATCCCATGACGTCACATTTGCGTCCGCCAGGCCGGCTGCTGCGAGTATATACCGGACGTATGAACAGCCATCACTCTTATTTATTATCCACATCAACAATTACTACTCATTAACTGCATCTTCCATCAGTTCATTAGTAGCTATTACACGTCTCTGGGAGATGACTCAGGTTCATTAGAGACATTAACATATTAATTAACTATAAATAAATATGAAAGTGGAGCTGGAGGCTTCGGACTCACTAAATGTTGCTGAAAAAACTCCAAAAAATGACCCCAAAGAGACTCAAAAGGTAGAAAGGCGACAGAAAAAGAGGAAGTGGAATCCTTTATCACGTCATTCTGCTGCTAATTACCTCCTCTTCATCATCTTCCTCTCTAATCTTCACTAATTACAACAACTGACCCCCTGTCAGCACTCTGTCTGTGTGTGTATGTGTGTGTGTGTGTGTGTCTCTTTGTGTGTGTGTGTGTGTGTGTGTG
>JAKRKW010000371.1:7500-22500 GCA_023566125.1 Zingel zingel
TGTGTGTGTGTGTGTGTGTGTGTGTGTGTGTGTGTGTGTGTGTGTGTGTGTGTGTGTGTGTGTGTGTGTGAGAGAGAGCGTGTGTGTCTGTGTGTGTGTGTGTGTGTGTGAGAGAGAGCGTGTGTGTCTGTGTGTGTGTGTGTGTGTGTCTGTGTGTGTGTGTGTGTGTGTGTGTGTGTGTGTGTGTGTGTGTGTGTGTGGACCGTTTTTATCCTTTATTAAAGTCCACTCGTATGAAAAATGTACAAAGCAGTTTTCAGCAGAGAGATGAGGAGAGCTGAGAGGGAATTACAGCTTCAGATGGGGGGGGGTCTCTACGGAGTGATGTTTAGGGAGGGAGGGAGGGAGGGAGATAGAGAGAGAGAGAGAGAGAGGGAGAGGGAGAGAGGGAGAGAGATAGAGAGATAGAGACAGAGAGAGAGAGAGAGAGAGAGAGAGAGAGAGACAGAGATAGAGACAGAGAGAGAGAGAGAGAGAGGGAGAGGGAGAGAGGGAGAGAGATAGAGAGAGAGAGAGATAGAGACAGAGAGAGAGAGAGAGAGAGATAGAGACAGAGAGAGAGAGAGAGAGAGACAGAGATAGAGACAGAGAGAGAGAGAGAGAGAGAGAGACAGAGAGAGAGAAATGAGACAGAGAGAGAGAGAGAGGGAGAGACAGAGACAGAGAGAGAGAGACAGAGGGAGAGAGAGAGAGAGACAGAGACAGAGACAGAGAGAGAGAGACAGAGGGAGAGAGAGAGAGACAGAGACAGAGACAGAGAGAGAGAGACAGAGGGAGAGAGAGAGAGAGAGACAGAGAGAGAGAGACAGAGGGAGAGAGAGAGAGAGACAGAGACAGAGAGAGAGAGACAGAGGGAGAGAGAGAGAGACAGAGACAGAGACAGAGAGAGAGAGACAGAGGGAGAGAGAGAGAGAGAGACAGAGAGAGAGAGACAGAGGGAGAGAGAGAGAGAGACAGAGACAGAGAGAGAGAGAGAGAGACAGAGAGAGAGAGACAGAGGGAGAGAGAGAGAGAGAGACAGAGACAGAGACAGAGAGACAGAGGGAGAGAGAGAGAGAGACAAAGAGAGAGAGAGAGATGAAGAAGGCAGTGTGAGATTAATTAGTGCAGAGGAGAGTCAAAACAGATGAAAAGTAATAATATAATAATAATAATGAAAAGATGGAAGAAGAGAGAAGGAGAGGGGGGGGGGTAAAGAGTAACCAAAATAACAAAGCAACAAAAATGTCAAAGAAGAGAGAAATAAACGCTGGCAGTTTACACACACACTAACCTGGGACACATTCATATATATATATATATATATATATATATATATATATATATATATATATATATATATATATATATATATGAAAAACAAAGCACCAGAGACACAAAATAACACCCCAAATCCAAGAAAGAGTGATTCTTTCATAATAAGGGCACTTTTAAACCAAATGTGTGTAGCTGTAGCCTGACCCGCGGGCTGTAAGGGAACATTGGGACGGTCGTGGTGTCGGCTGGTACCTGGCAGAACTCCGTGACGATGCAGAAGGCGTCTCGCTCCAGGAAGCTGTGGTAGAAGGCGAGGATGGCCGGGTGGTGCAGCTGGGACAGCAGCTGGGCTTCCTGTGTCGCTCGCACCGTCTCGTCGGGGCGGAGGTCGCCCAGAGGAATCTGTTTCAACACCTTCCTGGAAGACACGGAGGTCAGACAACCAGGCCAACACATTCTCACACCCATCTCGTGAAATAGGGACGTTTGGTCAGGTGCCTTTGTCGTTCTTATTAACGCTAAGTAAACGCGCTTGGTCGGGACTATTGCCGTCCCTTTAGCGCTATAAGTAAACGCGCTTGGTCGGGACTATTGCCGTCCCTTTAGCGCTATAAGTAAACGCGCTTGGTCGGGACTATTGCCGTCCCTTTAGCGCTATAAGTAAACGCGCTTGGTCGGGACTATTGCCGTCCCTTTAGCGCTATAAGTAAACGCGCTTGGTGGGGACTATCGCCGTCCCTTTAGCGCTATAAGTAAACGCGCTTGGTCGGGACTATCGCCGTCCCTTTAGCGCTATAAGTAAACGCGCTTGGTCGGGACTATCGCCGTCCCTTTAGCGCTATAAGTAAACGCGCTTGGTCGGGACTATTGCCGTCCCTTTAGCGCTATAAGTAAACGCGCTTGGTCGGGACTATTGCCGTCCCTTTAGCGCTATAAGTAAACGCGCTTGGTCGGGGCTATCGCCGTCCCTTTAGCGCTTTAAGTGAACGCGCTTGGTCGGGACTATTGCCGTCCCTTTTGCGCTATAAGTAAACGCGCTTGGTCGGGGCTATCGCCGTCCCTTTAGCGCTTTAAGTGAACGCGCTTGGTCGGGGGACTATCGCCGTCCCTTTAGCGCTATAAGTAAACGCGCTTGGTCGGGACTATTGCCGTCCCTTTAGCGCTTTAAGTAAACGCGCTTGGTCGGGGCTATTGCCGTCCCTTTAGCGCTTTAAGTGAACGCGCTTGGTCGGGACTATTGCCGTCCCTTTTGCGCTATAAGTAAACGCGCTTGGTCGGGGCTATTGCCGTCCCTTTAGCGCTTTAAGTGAACGCGCTTGGTCGGGACTATTGCCGTCCCTTTTGCGCTATAAGTAAACGCGCTTGGTCGGGACTATTGCCGTCCCTTCTGATGTAGTTATGTTAAGGAAAAGGTCGTGGGTGGGCGTACGGTTCTGTGACACGCGGGAGGAAAGAAAAAAGCAACTATAACAAGCGTGACGTGAACCCCGCTCTCCTGGGTGAAAGTCCTGTATTTGACCCATCCCCCCACCCCCCGCCCAACCAACCTCCCAGCGTGGAAATTCGCCCTTACATATTGCTCTCTAAATCCTCTCCAACTGCTGCTCTCCCCGGTACGTTACATAAATACGCTGAAGGACACCTTTTACGTCCCATCAGACGCTGACAGCCACTGTCCAAACGTCCTGATTTTACGAGTTCGGAATGAGAACGGGTTGACCAGGCAATTCACCAAAACACACACACCCCGATATTGTATACGTCTCCTCTGCAACACCATAATAACCCTTGTGTTGTCCTCATGGATTAAAAAGATCAAAGCGTAACTTTCAGCCAAAATGAAACCTAGGGTCTTTTTGTGAATATACCCGAGTCAAACTTTCGTTTAAAAGCATAATTAGGACGGAAACGCCACTTTTAAGATTGACCGTATTCTCGTTTTTGGGTCAAATGGCCTTTTGAATGGGAGTGCTAGGGGCACTTTGATGCTAGCCTCAAAATAGCTATTTTTAAACCACTAAGAAGGCTCGACACAACATGAGACTTTGATCCAAGTATCACCAGGGACTCTACACCTTAACTCCACCGGTGACCAAGATATATACTATAACCAGGGGCTCTACGCCTTAACTCCACCGGTGACCAAGATATATACTATAACCAGGGGCTCTACGCCTTAACTCCACCGGTGACCAAGATATATACTATAACCAGGGGCTCTACACCTTAACTCCACCGGTGACCAAGATATATACTATAACCAGGGGCTCTACACCTTAACTCCACCGGTGACCAAGATATATACTATAACCAGGGGCTCTACACCTTAACTCCACCGGTGACCAAGATATATACTATAACCAGGGGCTCTACACCTTAACTCCACCGGTGACCAAGATATATACTATAACCAGGGGCTCTACACCTTAACTCCACCGGTGACCAAGATATATACTATAACCAGGGGCTCTACACCTTAACTCCACCGGTGACCAAGATATATACTATAACCAGGGGCTCTACACCTTAACTCCACCGGTGATCAAGATATATACTATAACCAGGGGCTCTACACCTTAACTCCACCGGTGACCAAGATATATACTATAACCAGGGGCTCTACACCTTAATTCCACCGGTGACCAAGATATATACTATAACCAGGGGCTCTACACCTTAACTCCACCGGTGACCAAGATATATACTATAACCAGGGGCTCTACGCCTTAACTCCACCGGTGACCAAGATATATACTATAACCAGGGGCTCTACACCTTAACTCCACCGGTGACCAAGATATGTACTATAACCAGGGGCTCTACACCTTAACTCCACCGGTGACCAAGATATATACTATAACCAGGGGCTCTACACCTTAACTCCACCGGTGACCAAGATATATACTATAACCAGGGGCTCTACACCTTAACTCCACCGGTGACCAAGATATATACTATAACCAGGGGCTCTACACCTTAACTCCACCGGTGACCAAGATATATACTATAACCAGGGGCTCTACACCTTAACTCCACCGGTGATCAAGATATATACTATAACCAGGGGCTCTACACCTTAACTCCACCGGTGACCAAGATATATACTATAACCAGGGGCTCTACACCTTAATTCCACCGGTGACCAAGATATATACTATAACCAGGGGCTCTACACCTTAACTCCACCGGTGACCAAGATATATACTATAACCAGGGGCTCTACACCTTAACTCCACCGGTGACCAAGATATATACTATAACCAGGGGCTCTACACCTTAACTCCACCGGTGACCAAGATATATACTATAACCAGGGGCTCTACACCTTAACTCCACCGGTGATCAAGATATATACTATAACCAGGGGCTCTACACCTTAACTCCACCGGTGACCACGATATATACTATAACCAGGGGCTCTACACCTTAACTCCACCGGTGACCAAGATATATACTATAACCAGGGGCTCTACACCTTAACTCCACCGGTGACCAAGATATATACTATAACCAGGGGCTCTACACCTTAATTCCACCGGTGACCAAGATATATACTATAACCAGGGGCTCTACACCTTAACGAAAGCAGTGACAACATTGGTTGTGTGTTCATTCTTATATGAGGCTCCTTTTACAACTACACAAAACAACAAATTATCCATATATATTCAGAGGTTATTGGGCCCGTCCACTTTAACAACAAGTAGAACTATTCAGAGGTTATTGGACCCGTCCAGTTTAACAACAAGTAGAACTATTCAGAGGTTATTGGACCCGTCCACTTTAACAACAAGTAGAACTATTCAGAGGTTATTGGACCCGTCCACTTTAACAACAAGTAGAACTATTCAGAGGTTATTGGACCCGTCCACTTTAACAACAAGTAGAACTATTCAGAGGTCATTGGACCCGTCCAGTTTAACAACAAGTAGAACTATTCAGAGGTTATTGGACCCGTCCAGTTTAACAACAAGTAGAACTATTCAGAAGTTATTGGACCCGTCCAGTTTAACAAGTAGAACTATTCAGAAGTTATTGGACCCGTCCACTTTAACAACAAGTAGAACTATTCAGAGGTCATTGGACCCGTCCAGTTTAACAACAAGTAGAACTATTCAGAGGTTATTGGACCCGTCCAGTTTAACAACAAGTAGAACTATTCAGAAGTTATTGGACCCGTCCAGTTTAACAAGTAGAACTATTCAGAAGTTATTGGACCCGTCCACTTTAACAACAAGTAGAACTATTCAGAGGTTATTGGACCCGTCCACTTTAACAACAAGTAGAACTATTCAGAGGTTATTGGACCCGTACAGTTTAACAACAAGTAGAACTATTCAGAGGTTATTGGGCCCGTCCACTTTAACAACAAGTAGAACTATTCAGAGGTTATTGGACCCGTCCAGTTTAACAACAAGTAGAACTATTCAGAGGTTATTGGACCCATCCACTTTAACAACAAGTAGAACTATTCAGAGGTTATTGGGCCCGTCCACTTTAACAACAAGTAGAACTATTCAGAGGTTATTGGACCCGTCCAGTTTAACAACAAGTAGAACTATTCAGAGGTCATTGGACCCGTCCACTTTAACAACAAGTAGAACTATTCAGAGGTCATTGGACCCGTCCACTTTAACAACAAGTAGAACTATTCAGAGGTCATTGGACCCGTCCACTTTAACAACAAGTAGAACTATTCAGAGGTTATTGGACCAGATTGGTCAGCAGGCCCACTCTGTTGTGACACTGGTCAACCAATTTCAAACAAGCCGCTGGGCGAACTGTGCTTGCAGTGTCTGTCTGTCCGTCCATCCGTCCGTCCGTCTGTCTGTCTGTCTGTGTGTGTGTGTAAGAGTGTGTGTCTGTCTGTGTGTGAATGTATGTATGCGTGTATGTGTGTGTCTGTGTCTGTGTGTGAATGTATGTATGCGTGTGCATGTATATGTGTGTCTGTGTGTGTGCGTGTGTGTGTGTGTGTGTCTGGGGGGGGCGATAGCTTTGTGCTACATTGACATGTATGGAAAGTGCTATGTACTGTACTGCACTGCACTGTAAAGTCTGATTGATTGTTCAAAGTTTCTGGGTCCTCCTCACATCCAGACTGGTGTTGTAGCGCGATGTTAAAAGAAGAATAGTGAAGCTAGAAACCTCCGTCTTCTCCAGCTGCTCCTGAGGGACTTCATCAGATGCTGTCTCTTCTCTGCTTCTGTAAATTGGCGAGCAGGTCAGCAGGTGAAATGGAGGATCTGGTTGATTAGCACAGCACTGCTTTCAACCCCCAGCGAGTCTGGATGTTTCTTGCTGAAATATGACCCATTTACAGCCTCCATATAACCAGAGGGGAAAGAAGCATTCAGATCCTTTACTTAAGTAGGTGTACTAATACAACATACATGTAACATTATCGTACCTGATGGGTTTTATCCAGTGAAATGTTTTCAGCAGATAAACAAAAGCACAAGCAAGATCCTCTGCTCATTAGAGTAACGTTACAGCCCCGGTACGACACACACACACACACACACACAGTTTACTCACTATCTTTGTGGGGACCCGTCATTGACATAATGCATTCCCTAGCCCCTTACCCTAACCTTAACCATCACAACTAAATGCCTAACCTTAACCCTTACCCTCACCCTAACCATAACCTAATTCTAACCCTAATCCTAAAACCAAGTCTTAACCCTCAAACAGACCTTTAACCTTGTGGGCTCCAGCATTTTGGCCCCACAAGGCTGGTCGGACCCCACAAGTATACTGGACTCCTGGTTTTTGGACCCCACGAATACAGTTAAACGAGAACACACACACACACACACACAGACACACACACACACACACACACGAAGGCACGCAGCTTTTTGTTTACATTCAACATGGTTGAAAAAAGATTTCTCTGACAACAGAACAGAAACTTGCCCTGGAACAGTTCCTACAAAAGAAGGATGTGTTTGCCTTACTACCGACCGGCTTTGGTAAAAGCCTAATTAACCAGCTAGCCCCCGCTGGTGGCCAGAAGAATGGAGCTCAGCTCTGCAAAGTATGGATCGTTGCTCTGATCTGATTGGTTGAAGGACTATCCAATTGCGTACAGAGTGATTTGAACTATGTCCGTTGATCACGCCTCTTGTGCAGTAGAAAATACAGAGCAGACTCCCCAGACTAACGGTAGGGTTCCACACCCTAACACCAAGCAAGAGAGGGTTGACGCTAGGTAGCATAGGTAGCTAGCAGAGAGGGTTGACACTAGGTAGCATAAGCAGCTAGCAGAGAGGGTTGACGCTAGGTAGCATAGGTAGCTAGCAGAGAGGGTTGACACTAGGTAGCATAAGCAGCTAGCAGAGAGGGTTGACGCTAGGTAGCATAGGTAGCTAGCAGAGAGGGTTGACGCTAGGTAGCATAGGTAGCTAGCAGAGAGGGTTGACACTAGGTAGCATAAGCAGCTAGCAGAGAGGGTTGACGCTAGGTAGCATAGGTAGCTAGCAGAGAGGGTTGATGCTAGGTAGCATAGGTAGCTAGCAGAGAGGGTTGACACTAGGTAGCATAAGCAGCTAGCAGAGAGGGTTGACGCTAGGTAGCATAGGTAGCTAGCAGAGAGGGTTGACACTAGGTAGCATAAGCAGCTAGCAGAGAGGGTTGACGCTAGGTAGCATAGGTAGCTAGCAGAGAGGGTTGACGCTAGGTAGCATAGGCAGCTAGCAGAGAGGGTTGACGCTAGGTAGCATAGGTAGCTAGCAGAGAGGGTTGACGCTAGGTAGCATAGGTAGCTAGCAGGTAGTTTGCTAGCAAGCTGTCGTTGCTATTGTAGCTTGTGAAATCTGTGTTGATACAAGCGTCAATGTTCGCCAAGAAGACATGTAATCAAACTAATGCACAAGTAGCCTAGCTAGCTGCCTGGCTAGGCTTACATTGAAATCCAATGTCTGAACATGCTAGTGATTAGCCTGTCGGCTAGCTGAAAAGTTTGAGTGTTTAAACTAACATATACAGCGGTCTATTTAGTGGTGAATGAGCCCTGACTACGTCCGTGTAGGAACATTTTAATCACATACAAATGTTCATGATACAGCTCTGATAACCTCCGCCATCTTGGTCAGACTTTTTTGTAACTCCCGCCTCCAAACACAACCACGCGGACCTGATTGGTTCTCGAGTGGTCCTCATTTGAATAAAGTCAAATTTCGCTGTGTGGAAACCTACTGCAATGTTCAATCTTAAAAGATTAAGCTTGGTCTGGTGATAGCCAGACTAATTAGTACCTTTCCTACAGTAAAGAATCAGAGTATACACTTCTTCCACCTCTGAGACATTTTCTTTGGACATAAACTTCAGTCTGCAGAAGCTGCGGCACGAAATGAACGTCTGAGAAATGAATCATGGGAGAAAACAATTTGCAGGTCTCTCAGCGGGCGGACAATGTGCTTTTGACAGCCACAGCGGGAGGCGTCTGCCTCGCCTGCTTTAACGTTGTAGGAGAAAGTCACATATCTGACTAATTACATTACTAATTTGTACTTTCTGTACAAATGTTGTTGCGTTGTGCTGACTCTGACATTCCAAGTAATGGAGCTCAGCGCATATTCTTTCAGGAAGACTTCTAAACATAATCACTTTCTCTCTCCTCTAAACCGTAGACAGTATATATACTGGACCAGCAGGTCCCGTGTCTCTGGACGGAGACCAGTGAAGGATGTTAGAAGCTCTTTTCCGGTGATGGCTGAGCGTTACTGAGCAGCCTCCAACTGAGCTTGAAGACGTAGATGTGACGTGAGCAACCTGTCTGAAAGTTGGAAGTCTTCTGGTAGCTGTGCCAAGAGAAATCTCAATCATTCCCAATCTAGCAGAGACGGAGAGCGTAGGTATATGTAAGGAGATAACATAGGCACAGGCTAATTACTGATCACTAACATGATAGTTAACATTAGTAATTACACTTAAACAGCTAATGGAAGTCCAAACTGCCTGAGAGCTTCTCCTGGACTATACGGTAACTCCTCTACTATGAGACAGTAAGTCTCGTGGTTATGACCCAATCGTTAGCCTATTTTTATAACAACGTCTGCTACGGAGCCATAACGTGAGCTACAAGGTAATGGAGCCTTTTATACATTGTCGTGTTTCTTTAGAAATAAACAACGGACAAATAGAGTCTTTAAACGCTTCAGATGTAAAGTTATTCTCTGTCAAAGTGACGTCAGAATGAATGGGAGTCAATGGGATGCTAACGGGAGCTGATGGCTTGGTAGCATCAGAATGAATGGCAGTCAATGGGATGCTAACGGGAGCTGATGGCTTGGTAGCATCAGAATGAATGGCAGTCAATGGGATGCTAACGGGAGCTGATGGCATGGTAGCATCAGAATGAATGGCAGTCAATGGGATGCTAACGGGAGGTGATGGCTTGGTAGCATCAAAATGAATGGCAGTCAATGGGATGCTAACGGGAGGTGATGGCTTGGTAGCATCAAAATGAATGGCACGGCTCCTGGGTCCTCATCCGGCAGGCCACTACCGACGGCGTTTTGGTTTCCAGGCTCCCCGCGCCACCATCAGTGTCTAGACTCCATCAGGGGATTATCTTTCGGCTTTCTACCCCTTTAAAAGAATTATACTTTTTAAATAACGATGGAGTCTAATCTCCAAAGACTGTACATTTCAAATCACGCATATGTACAATAAATCTTTGCATATCTGCAACGAAGTCTCTCCTGATTGAATTATATTTTTCTAATAGCCAGTGAAAGAAACTGGTTACAACGGGCTCTCCCCCAGGCTGATAAGGTCCGGTAGCTCATCCTCTCCCTTTGAGCAGGTTAATAAGCAAGCGATTCTCTACTTTCTTTCTCTTTCTTTCTTTCTTTCTTTCTTTCTTTCTTTCTTCCTTCCAGACCTTTGTGCTGTGATGTACTGAACCTTTCTTGCAAGAAAGAAACCTCTTAAAAGAAGTTGTCTATGTGCAGTGTTGGGAATTACAGTAATTTATTCCTTTTTGCTGTAACAAAGTAATATACCCGATGTGAGTCGAGTGCAGATGTGAGTTACGCATGCGTCACTTTGCGACAAGCTGTAATGTATTATTTAACATAAGGCATCACATTTTCACGGCATGATCTCTAATGTCAGTTCTAGATTAAGAGGCTGAAGTAGCCTACAAGATGCTAACGAGAGACTTCTGTAACGTCAATACAATAACAATGGACCTACACAACGAAGTCCGTTCACTGCTGGCTACAAGCAGGCAATCAAACAACAAAGGCTGTCACTTGAATGGCGTTTTGAGCTAACGTTAGCAATCAAACAATCATAGATAGCTAACACGTTTTTTAAATGATTTCCATCTTCTGTTATTGTTTGTAATGATAAAAGTTTATTATTTTATGGATTTCACAAATTTCAGTATGACACAGACGGCCCGATCCGGATCCCTTGGCGTTATGCCATAAACGTTTAAATCTTGGCATGCGTAACTCACATTTGCACTCGACTCACATCGGGTAGTGACACGCATTACTAATAAAATGTCGGTAATATTATACCCGTTACAATCTCAGTAACGCGAGTTTCAACGCATTTTAACCCCACATTTAGTGGCGTTTTTTAAGAAACATTTCATCTGTGTCCCGTCGCTGTTCCCGCGGTCAGAGCCAGAACCAGAGACGGTAGGCTAGGGACATCTGTGTCCCGTCGCTGTTCCCGCGGTCAGAGCCAGAACCAGAGACGGTAGCCCTGCTACGTCCTGCTACGTCCTGCTACTCCCTGCTACGTCCTGCTACTTCCTGCTACTCCCTACTACGTCCTGCTACGCCCTGCTACGCCCTGCTACTCCCTGCTACTCCCTGCCATGTCCTGCTACGTCCTGCTACTCCTTGCTACTCCTTGCTACTCCCTACTACGTCCTGCTACGTCCTGCTACGCCCTGCTACTCCCTGCTACTCCCTGCCACGTCCTGCTACGTCCTGCTACTCCTTGCTACTTCCTGCTACTCCCTACTACGCCCTGCTACGCCCTGCTACTCCCTGCTACGTCCTGCTACTCCCTGCTACGTCCTGCTACTCCCTGCTACGTCCTGCTACTCCCTGCTACGTCCTGCTACGGCCTGCTACTCCCTGCTACGTCCTGCTACTCCCTGCTACGTCCTGCTACTCCTTGCTACGTCCTGCTACTCCCTGCTACGTCCTGCTACGTCCTGCTACTCCCTGCTACGTCCTGCTACTTCCTGCTACTCCCTACTACGTCCTGCTACGCCCTGCTACGTCCTGCTACTCCCTGCTACGTCCTGCTACTCCCTGCTACGCCCTGCTACGTCCTGCTACTCCTTGCTACATCCTGCTACTCCCTGCTACGTCCTGCTACGCCCTGCTACTCCTTGCTACTCCCTGCTACGTCCTGCTACTCCCTGCTACGTCCTGCTACTCCCTGCTACGCCCTGCTACGTCCTGCTACTCCTTGCTACGTCCTGCTACTCCCTGCTACGTCCTGCTACGCCCTGCTACGCCCTGCTACTCCTTGCTACGTCCTGCTACTCCCTGCTACGTCCTGCTACTCCCTGCTACGTCCTGCTACTCCCTGCTACTCCCTGCTACGTCCTGCTACGTCCTGAAACGTCCTGCACTGCCCTGCTATGCCATGAACTACTACAACTACCATTTCCTAGTCACTGGTCCATTATCTTTATTGTGATTATTACAGCCACTGTCCATCACACCCCCAACCGGCACCGTCAGACACCGCCTACCAAGAGCCTGGGTCTGTCCCGTCAGACACCGCCTACCAAGAGCCTGGGTCTGTCCCAGGTTTCTTCTGCTTGCTCTTGGGGGAATCACTGGAATTGTTGGGTCTTTGTAAATTATAGAGTGTGGTCTAGACCTACTCTATCTGTCAAGTGTCTTGAGATAACTCTTGTTATGATTTGATACTAGAGATGCACCGATAGAGCGGCCGGTGACCGGAATTGGCCGGTTTCCACGTGCTCGGCCATGACCGGCGACCGGCAGGTCAGTCTGACATATGCCGATCTCATGCCGGTCAACGCTCCAATTAACTGCCAACATAAGTTCTACCAGTTACAGTTCTCAAGGACGCACGCACACACGGACGCCACAGCACGCTCTCTTCTTCCTTTCTCTCAACTTCTCCGCCGTGTGTGGCGTACCCGCTCGCGGTGTGAAGGCGTGTCGGCGCTATTCTCCCACATGTAGGAACCTGGTGAATTAACCTGCAACATGTCAGCTGTTTGGGGTTCTTCAGCGTGTGTGCAGAAGATAACAAGTTTGCAATATGCAACAGCTGCAAGGAAAGAGTAGGGCGTGGAGGGACCACACCAACAACCCAAATCACATTTTTTCAAAGAAAATCGGAATTGGCCTAGAAAGTTGTAATCGGTGCATCTCTATTTGATACTATAAATAAAACTGAATTGAATTATGTCAGATCTCACCCTATGTATTAGAATTTCTACCACAGCATCACAATTACATGCTGGGGGGGGTGATAGAGGGGAATTTGTTTGCCTCGGTGTGTCCTCGGGGCTCCGTGTCTCTCTGGGAGTCTGTATTGCGTCTTAGCAGGTATTTACCACTCAGAGAGACAGATCTCTTGGGATAGACTTGTGTTCTTTACTGGAGACGAGATGTTGAGCCTCGAAGCTCCGCCTGCACGCTGAGCAGAAGATGGCCGGGAACGGGAAGTGAATCAATCAGCGTCAACGCACTTTGACACAAACATGAAGTGGGATGTGATGGTGTCAGCAGGCGGGCGAGGCGCCGGAGCGCGACTTTTCAGAGCTCTGAGATCGATCACTCAGCGGCGGATCGCTGACGCACGGCGTGTGATGAATTCACAGGCCATCGGAGCTGGAAAACACTCACATCCATCTGTCAGTCGATGCCCAAAGGCTTAAAGAGCCCCTATTATTCTCCTTTTCAGCCTCATATGTGTACTCTGTTGTACCTACTCTGTTGTGATTGGTCAACCAAATTCAAACAAGCCACTGGGCAGCACCTATGGGCACCTATGGGCACCTATGGGTCAGTGCATCTTTTGGTCATTCAATAATTATTTTATAAACCGGTATTATAATACAGGTCTTGTATTTCAATTTGGAAGTGTTGTATTTTAAAAAGGAAACTCAAATAACCATTTTTTTTGTTGTAATTAATACCTGTTTATGAAATGAAAATCGAATGACCAAAAGATACACTGACCCAGCACATGCTAAGAACAACTGTCTTTCTCTAATAATGACATCACTTTCTGAGGAGAGAGAGAGAGGGAGAGAGAGAGAGAGGGAGAGAGAGAGAGAGAGGGAGAGAGAGAGAGAGAGAGAGAGACAGAGAGAGAGAGAGAGAGAGAGAGACAGAGAGAGAGAGAGAGAGAGAGAGAGAGAGACCGAGAGAGAGAGAGAGAGAGAGAGAGAGAGAGAGACAGAGAGAATGTATCACTGCAGCCGATCCAGTCTGCTCAAAGCGATGGTCTTTTTCACACATATGTTGCCCGTAAGGAGGGAAGAGTAGCTTCCACTTAAGGGGCCCTATCTTGCCCCCTGCGCAGCACGGCGCAAAGCCCATTCCGAACTCGTAAAATCAGGACGTTTGGACAGTGGCCGTCAGCGTCTGATGCGACGAAAAAGGCGTCTTTCAGCGTTTGAGTAACGCACCGGGGAGAGCAGTAGTTAGAGAGGATTTAGAGAGGAGTATGTAAGGGAGAACCGTACGCCCACCCACAACCTTTTCCTTAACATAACTAACAAAAGGGACGGCAATAGTCCCGACCAAGCGTGTTTACTTATAGCGCTAAAGGGACGGCGATAGTCCCGACCAAGCGCGTTTACTTATAGCGCTAAAGGGACGGCGATAGTCCCGACCAAGCACGTTTACTTATAGCGCTAAAGGGACGGCGATAGTCCCGACCAAGCGCGTTTACTTATAACGCCAAAGGGACGGCGATAGTCCCGACCAAGCGCGTTTACTTATAGCGCTAAAGGGACGGCGATAGTCCCGACCAAGCGCATTTAGTATAGCGCTAAAGGGACGGCGATAGTCCCGACCAAGCGCGTTTAGTATAGCGCTAAAGGGACGGCGATAGTCCCGACCAAGCGCGTTTAGTATAGCGCTAAAGGGACGGCGATAGTCCCGACCAAGCGCGTTTACTTATAGCGCTAAAGGGACGGCGATAGTCCCGACCAAGCGCGTTTACTTATAGCGCTAAAGGGACGGCAATAGTCCCGACCAAGCGCGTTTACTTATAGCGCTAAAGGGACGGCGATAGTCCCGACCAAGCGCGTTTACTTATAGCGCTAAAGGGACGGCGATAGTCGCCCAACCAAGCGTGTTTACTTATAGCGCTAAAGGGACGGCGATAGTCCCGACCAAGCGCGTTTACTTACAGCGCTAAAGGGACGGCGATAGTCCCGACCAAGCGCGTTTACTTATAGCGCTAAAGGGACGGCGATAGTCCCGACCAAGCGTGTTTACTTATAGCGCTAAAGGGACGGCGATAGTCCCCCGACCAAGCGTGTTTACTTATAGCGCTAAAGGGACGGCGATAGTCCCGACCAAGCGCGTTTACTTATAACGCTAAAGGGACGGCGATAGTCCCGACCAAGCGCGTTTACTTATAGCGCTAAAGGGACGGCGATAGTCCCGACCAAGCGCGTTTACTTATAGCGCTAAAGGGACGGCGATAGTCCCGACCAAGCGCGTTTACTTATAGCGCTAAAGGGACGGCGATAGTCCCGACCAA
>JAKRKW010000372.1:7500-30883 GCA_023566125.1 Zingel zingel
AATGCAAAAAAAACAAAAAAAATGCAAAAAAAATGCAAAAAAAATGCAAAAAAAATGCAAAAAAAATGCAAAAAAAATGGAAAAAACCCCCACAAAAAATGTAAAAAAAAATGCAAAAAAAATGCAAAAAAACCCACAAAAAATGCAAAAAAAGCACAAAAATGCAAAAAAAATGCAAAAAAAATGCAAAAAAAATGCAAAAAAAACAAAAAAAATGCAAAAAAAATGCAAAAAAATGCAAAAAAAGCAAAAAAAATGCAAAAAAAATGGAAAAAACCCCCACAAAAAAATGTAAAAAAAAACACAAAAAAAATGCAAAAAAACCCACAAAAAATGCAAAAAAATGCAAAAAAATGCAAAAAAAAACGCAAAAAAAATGCAAAAAAAATGCAAAAAAATGCAAAAAAATGCAAAAAAATGCAAAAAAAACCCACAAAAAATGTAAAAAAAAACGCAAAAAAATGCAAAAAAACCCACAAAAAATGCAAAAAAAAATGCAAAAAAAATGCAAAAAAAATGCAAAAAAATGGCAAAAAAAAATGCAAAAAAAAATGCAAAAAAACCCACAAAAAATGTAAAAAAAAACACAAAAAAATGCAAAAAACCCACAAAAAATGTAAAAAAAAACACAAAAAAATGCAAAAAAAATGCAAAAAAAACCCACAAAAAATGCAAAAAAAACCCACAAAAAATGCAAAAAAAAATGCAAAAAAAATGCAAAAAAAATGCAAAAAAAAAATGCAAAAAAATGCAAAAAACCCACAAAAAATACAAAAAAAAATGCAAAAAACCCACAAAAAATGCAAAAAAACCCCACAAAAAATGCAAAAAAAACCCACAAAAAATGCAAAAAAAAACACAAAAAATGCAAAAAAAATGCAAAAAAAACACCAAAAAATGCAAAAAAAATGCAAAAAAAATGCAAAAAAAACACAAAAAATGCAAAAAAAAATGCAAAAAAACACAAAAAAAATGCAAAAAAACACAAAAAATGCAAAAAAAACACACAAAAAATGCTAAAAAAAATGCTAAAAAAATGCTAAAAAAATGCTAAAAAAATGCAAAAAAAATGCAAAAAAAATGCAAAAAAAAATGCAAAAAAACCCACAAAAAATGTAAAAAAAAACACAAAAAAATGCAAAAAAACACAAAAAAAATGCAAAAAAAATGCAAAAAAACACAAAAAATGCAAAAAAAACCACAAAAAATGCAAAAAAAATGCAAAAAAAATGCAAAAAATGTAAAAAAAAACACAAAAAAATGCAAAAAACCCACAAAAAATGCAAAAAAAAATGCAAAAAAAACACAAAAAAATGCAAAAAAAATGCAAAAAAACAAAAAATGCAAAAAACCCCACAAAAAATGCAAAAAAATGCAAAAAAAATGCAAAAAAAAATGCAAAAAAAATGCAAAAAAACGCAAAAAATGCAAAAAAAAAAGCACAAAAATGCAAAAAAATGCAAAAAAAACACAAAAAAAACAAAAAAAACAAAAAAAATGCAAAAAAATGCAAAAAAATGCAAAAAAATGCAAAAAAATGCAAAAAAACGCAAAAAATGCAAAAAAAAAGCACAAAAATGCAAAAAAAATGCAAAAAAATGCAAAAAAAAATGCAAAAGAAACAAAAAAAATGCAAAAAAATGCAAAAAAATGCAAAAAAAATGCAAAAAAATGCAAAAAAATGCAAAAAAAAATGCAAAAAAATGCGAAAAAAATGCAAAAAAAATGCAAAAAAAACAAAAAAAATGCAAAAAAAATGCAAAAAAAAATGCAAAAAAAATGCGAAAAAAATGCAAAAAAAATGCAAAAAAAATGCAAAAAAAAACAAAAAATGCAAAAAAAAACAAAAAATGCAAAAAAAACCACAAAAAAATGCAAAAAAAACAAAAAAAATGCAAAAAAAATGCAAAAAAAACCCACAAAAAAATGCAAAAAAAATGCAAAAAAACCCACAAAAAATGCAAAAAAAATGCAAAAAAAATGCAAAAAAAACCCACAAAAAATGTAAAAAAAAAAAAACACAAAAAATGCAAAAAACCCACAAAAAATGCAAAAAAAATGCAAAAAAAACGCAAAAAAAATGCAAAAAAATGCACAAAAAATGCAAAAAAAAAATGCAAAAAAAACACAAAAAAATGCAAAAAAAAACACAAAAAAATGCAAAAAAAACCACAAAAAATGCAAAAAAAATGCAAAAAAACCACAAAAAATGCAAAAAAAAATGCAAAAAAAATGCAAAAAAAATGCAAAAAAAAACACAAAAAATGCTAAAAAAATGCAAAAAAAATGCAAAAAAACCACAAAAAATGCAAAAAAAAATGCAAAAAAAATGCAAAAAATGCAAAAAACCCCACAAAAAATGCAAAAAAAATGCAAAAAAAACCAACAATAAAATGCAAAAAAACCCACAAAAAATGCAAAAAGAAATGCAAAAAAACAAAAAATTGCAAAAAAATGCAAAAAAAAACACAAAAATGCAAAAAAAACACAAAAAAAACACAAAAAAATGCAAAAAAAATGCAAAAAAACCCACAAAAAAATGCAAAAAAACCCACAAAAAATGCAAAAAAACACAAAAAAATGCAAAAAAATACCCACAAAAAATGCAAAAAAACCCACAAAAAAATGCAAAAAAAACCACAAAAAATGCAAAAAAACACAAAAAAATGCAAAAAAAATGCAAAAAAAACCACAAAAAATGCAAAAAAAAATGCAAAAAAACCCACAAAAAATGCAAAAAAAATGCAAAAAAACCCCACAAAAAATGCAAAAAAAAATGCAAAAAAACCCACAAAAAATGCAAAAAAAATGCAAAAAAACCCACAAAAAATGCAAAAAAAAATGCAAAAAAACCCACAAAAAATGCAAAAAACCCCACAAAAAATGCAAAAAAAATGCAAAAAAAACCAACAATAAAATGCAAAAAAACCCACAAAAAATGCAAAAAGAAATGCAAAAAAACAAAAAATTGCAAAAAAATGCAAAAAAAAACACAAAAATGCAAAAAAAACACAAAAAAATGCAAAAAAAATGCAAAAAAACCCACAAAAAATGCAAAAAAACCCACAAAAAAATGGAAAAAAACCCACAAAAAATGCAAAAAAACACAAAAAAATGCAAAAAACCCCACAAAAAATGCAAAAAAAATGAAAAAAAAAAAAAAAAAAATGAAAAAAACCCCACAAAAAATGCAAAAAAATGCAAAAAAAACCACAAAAAATGCAAAAAAAAATGCAAAAAAAATGCAAAAAAAATGCAAAAAAAAACACAAAAAATGCTAAAAAAATGCAAAAAAAATGCAAAAAAACCACAAAAAATGCAAAAAAAAATGCAAAAAAAATGCAAAAAATGCAAAAAACCCCACAAAAAATGCAAAAAAAATGCAAAAAAAACCAACAATAAAATGCAAAAAAAACCCACAAAAAATGCAAAAAGAAATGCAAAAAAACAAAAAATTGCAAAAAAATGCAAAAAAAAACACAAAAATGCAAAAAAAATGCAAAAAAAAACACAAAAAAATGCAAAAAAAACCACAAAAAATGCAAAAAAAATGCAAAAAAACCCCACAAAAAATGTAAAAAAAAAACACAAAAAATGCAAAAAAACCCACAAAAAATGCAAAAAAAATGCAAAAAAAATTTGAATTTTTTTTGCATTTTTTTTGCATTTTTTTTGCATTTTTTGTGGGTTTTTTTGCATTTTTTGTGTGTGCAAAAAAAATGCAAAAAAAACACAAAAAATGCAAAAAAAATGCAAAAAAAATGCAAAAAAAATGCTAAAAAAATGCAAAAAAATGCAAAAAAAACACAAAAAATGCAAAAAACCCCACAAAAAATGCAAAAAAAATGAAAAAAAAAAAAAAAAAAAATGAAAAAAACCCCACAAAAAATGCAAAAAAATGCAAAAAAAACCACAAAAAATGCAAAAAAAAATGCAAAAAAAATGCAAAAAAAATGCAAAAAAAACCACAAAAAATGCAAAAAAAATGCAAAAAAAATGCAAAAAAACCACAAAAAATGCAAAAAAAAATGCAAAAAAAATGCAAAAAATGCAAAAAACCCCACAAAAAATGCAAAAAAAATGCAAAAAAAACCAACAATAAAATGCAAAAAAACCCACAAAAAATGCAAAAAGAAATGCAAAAAAACAAAAAATTGCAAAAAAATGCAAAAAAAAACACAAAAATGCAAAAAAAACACAAAAAAATGCAAAAAAAATGCAAAAAAACCCACAAAAAATGCAAAAAAACCCACAAAAAAATGCAAAAAAACCCACAAAAAATGCAAAAAAACACAAAAAAATGCAAAAAAACCCACAAAAAATGCAAAAAAAAATGCAAAAAAAATGCAAAAAAAATGCAAAAAAAAACACAAAAAATGCTAAAAAAATGCAAAAAAAATGCAAAAAATGCAAAAAACCCCACAAAAAATGCAAAAAAAATGCAAAAAAAACCAACAATAAAATGCAAAAAAACCCACAAAAAATGCAAAAAGAAATGCAAAAAAACAAAAAATTGCAAAAAAATGCAAAAAAAAACACAAAAATGCAAAAAAAACACAAAAAAATGCAAAAAAAATGCAAAAAAACCCACAAAAATGCAAAAAAAAAGCACAAAAATGCAAAAAAAATGCAAAAAAACACAAAAAAATGCAAAAAAAATGCAAAAAAACCCACAAAAAATGCAAAAAAACCCACAAAAAAATGGAAAAAAACCCACAAAAAATGCAAAAAAACACAAAAAAATGCAAAAAACCCCACAAAAAATGCAAAAAAAATGAAAAAAAAAAAAAAAAAAATGAAAAAAACCCCACAAAAAATGCAAAAAAATGCAAAAAAAACCACAAAAAATGCAAAAAAAATGCAAAAAAAATGCAAAAAAAATGCAAAAAAAAACACAAAAAATGCTAAAAAAATGCAAAAAAAATGCAAAAAAACCACAAAAAATGCAAAAAAAAATGCAAAAAAAATGCAAAAAATGCAAAAAACCCCACAAAAAATGCAAAAAAAATGCAAAAAAAACCAACAATAAAATGCAAAAAAAACCCACAAAAAATGCAAAAAGAAATGCAAAAAAACAAAAAATTGCAAAAAAATGCAAAAAAAAAACACAAAAATGCAAAAAAAATGCAAAAAAAAACACAAAAAAATGCAAAAAAAACCACAAAAAATGCAAAAAAAATGCAAAAAAACCCCACAAAAAATGTAAAAAAAAAACACAAAAAATGCAAAAAAACCCACAAAAAATGCAAAAAAAATGCAAAAAAAATTTGAATTTTTTTTGCATTTTTTTTGCATTTTTTTTGCATTTTTTGTGGGTTTTTTTGCATTTTTTGTGTGTGCAAAAAAAATGCAAAAAAAACACAAAAAATGCAAAAAAAATGCAAAAAAAATGCAAAAAAAATGCTAAAAAAATGCAAAAAAATGCAAAAAAAACACAAAAAATGCAAAAAACCCCACAAAAAATGCAAAAAAAATGAAAAAAAAAAAAAAAAAAAATGAAAAAAACCCCACAAAAAATGCAAAAAAATGCAAAAAAAACCACAAAAAATGCAAAAAAAAATGCAAAAAAAATGCAAAAAAAATGCAAAAAAAACCACAAAAAATGCAAAAAAAATGCAAAAAAAATGCAAAAAAACCACAAAAAATGCAAAAAAAAATGCAAAAAAAATGCAAAAAATGCAAAAAACCCCACAAAAAATGCAAAAAAAATGCAAAAAAAACCAACAATAAAATGCAAAAAAACCCACAAAAAATGCAAAAAGAAATGCAAAAAAACAAAAAATTGCAAAAAAATGCAAAAAAAAACACAAAAATGCAAAAAAAACACAAAAAAATGCAAAAAAAATGCAAAAAAACCCACAAAAAATGCAAAAAAACCCACAAAAAAATGCAAAAAAACCCACAAAAAATGCAAAAAAACACAAAAAAATGCAAAAAAACCCACAAAAAATGCAAAAAAAAATGCAAAAAAAATGCAAAAAAAATGCAAAAAAAAACACAAAAAATGCTAAAAAAATGCAAAAAAAATGCAAAAAATGCAAAAAACCCCACAAAAAATGCAAAAAAAATGCAAAAAAAACCAACAATAAAATGCAAAAAAACCCACAAAAAATGCAAAAAGAAATGCAAAAAAACAAAAAATTGCAAAAAAATGCAAAAAAAAACACAAAAATGCAAAAAAAACACAAAAAAATGCAAAAAAAATGCAAAAAAACCCACAAAAATGCAAAAAAAAAGCACAAAAATGCAAAAAAAATGCAAAAAAATGCAAAAAAAAATGCAAAAGAAACAAAAAAAATGCAAAAAAATGCAAAAAAATGCAAAAAAAATGCAAAAAAATGCAAAAAAATGCAAAAAAAAATGCAAAAAAATGCGAAAAAAATGCAAAAAAAATGCAAAAAAAACAAAAAAAATGCAAAAAAAATGCAAAAAAAAATGCAAAAAAATGCGAAAAAAATGCAAAAAAAATGCAAAAAAAATGCAAAAAAAAACAAAAAATGCAAAAAAAAACAAAAAATGCAAAAAAAACCACAAAAAAATGCAAAAAAAACAAAAAAAATGCAAAAAAAATGCAAAAAAAACCCACAAAAAAATGCAAAAAAAATGCAAAAAAACCCACAAAAAATGCAAAAAAAATGCAAAAAAAATGCAAAAAAAACCCACAAAAAATGTAAAAAAAAAAAAAACACAAAAAATGCAAAAAACCCACAAAAAATGCAAAAAAAATGCAAAAAAAAACGCAAAAAAAATGCAAAAAAAACGCAAAAAAAATGCAAAAAAATGCACAAAAAATGCAAAAAAAAATGCAAAAAAAACACAAAAAAATGCAAAAAAAAACACAAAAAAATGCAAAAAAAACCACAAAAAATGCAAAAAAAATGCAAAAAAACCCCACAAAAAATGTAAAAAAAAAACACAAAAAATGCAAAAAAACCCACAAAAAATGCAAAAAAAATGCAAAAAAAATTTGAATTTTTTTTGCATTTTTTTTGCATTTTTTTTGCATTTTTTGTGGGTTTTTTTGCATTTTTTGTGTGTGCAAAAAAAATGCAAAAAAAACACAAAAAATGCAAAAAAAATGCAAAAAAAATGCAAAAAAAATGCTAAAAAAATGCAAAAAAATGCAAAAAAAACACAAAAAATGCAAAAAACCCCACAAAAAATGCAAAAAAAATGAAAAAAAAAAAAAAAAAAAATGAAAAAAACCCCACAAAAAATGCAAAAAAATGCAAAAAAAACCACAAAAAATGCAAAAAAAAATGCAAAAAAAATGCAAAAAAAATGCAAAAAAAAACACAAAAAATGCTAAAAAAATGCAAAAAAAATGCAAAAAAACCACAAAAAATGCAAAAAAAAATGCAAAAAAAATGCAAAAAATGCAAAAAACCCCACAAAAAATGCAAAAAAAATGCAAAAAAAACCAACAATAAAATGCAAAAAAACCCACAAAAAATGCAAAAAGAAATGCAAAAAAACAAAAAATTGCAAAAAAATGCAAAAAAAAACACAAAAATGCAAAAAAAACACAAAAAAATGCAAAAAAAATGCAAAAAAACCCACAAAAAATGCAAAAAAACCCACAAAAAAATGCAAAAAAACCCACAAAAAATGCAAAAAAACACAAAAAAATGCAAAAAAACCCACAAAAAATGCAAAAAAACCCACAAAAAAATGCAAAAAAACCCACAAAAAATGCAAAAAAACACAAAAAAATGCAAAAAAAATGCAAAAAAAACCACAAAAAATGCAAAAAAAAATGCAAAAAAACCCACAAAAAATGCAAAAAAATGCAAAAAAACCCCACAAAAAATGCAAAAAAAAATGCAAAAAAACCCACAAAAAATGCAAAAAAAATGCAAAAAAACCCACAAAAAATGCAAAAAAAAATGCAAAAAAACCCAAAAAAAATGCAAAAAAAATGCAAAAAAAATGCAAAAAACCCACAAAAAATGCAAAAAAAATGCAAAAAAAACCCACAAAAAAATGCAAAAAAAATGCAAAAAAACGCAAAAAATGCAAAAAATGCAAAAAAAAGCACAAAAATGCAAAAAAATGCAAAAAAAACACAAAAAAAATGCAAAAAAAATGCAAAAAAAACCCACAAAAAAATGCAAAAAAACACAAAAAATGCAAAAAACCCCACAAAAAATGCAAAAAAACCCACAAAAAATGTAAAAAAAAAAAAAACACAAAAGAAATGCAAAAAAACACAAAAAAAATGCAAAAAAATGCAAAAAAACCCCACAAAAAATGCAAAAAAATCCAAAAAAAATGCAAAAAAACCCACAAAAATGCAAAAAAATTGCAAAAAAACCCACAAAAAATGCAAAAAAAATGCAAAAAAATGCAAAAAAACCCACAAAAAAATGCAAAAAACCCACAAAAAATGCAAAAAAAAATGCAAAAAAAATGCAAAAAAACATGCAAAAAAACCACAAAAAAATGCAAAAAAATGCAAAAAAAAATGCAAAAAAAATGCAAAAAAATGCAAAAAAACCCACAAAAAATGCAAAAAAAAAAAGCAAAACAAATGCAAAAAAAATGCAAAAAAAAATGCAAAAAAACCCACAAAAAATGTAAAAAAAAACACAAAAAAATGCAAAAAAACACAAAAAAAATGCAAAAAAAATGCAAAAAAACACAAAAAATGCAAAAAAAACCACAAAAAATGCAAAAAAAATGCAAAAAAAATGCAAAAAATGTAAAAAAAAACACAAAAAAATGCAAAAAACCCACAAAAAATGCAAAAAAAAATGCAAAAAAAACACAAAAAAATGCAAAAAAAAATGCAAAAAAACAAAAAATGCAAAAAACCCCACAAAAAATGCAAAAAAATGCAAAAAAAATGCAAAAAAAATGCAAAAAAAATGCAAAAAAACGCAAAAAATGCAAAAAAAAAAGCACAAAAATGCAAAAAAATGCAAAAAAAACACAAAAAAAAACAAAAAAAACAAAAAAAATGCAAAAAAATGCAAAAAAATGCAAAAAAATGCAAAAAAAACGCAAAAAATGCAAAAAAAAAGCACAAAAATGCAAAAAAAATGCAAAAAAATGCAAAAAAAAATGCAAAAGAAACAAAAAAAATGCAAAAAAATGCAAAAAAATGCAAAAAAAATGCAAAAAAATGCAAAAAAATGCAAAAAAAAATGCAAAAAAATGCGAAAAAAATGCAAAAAAAATGCAAAAAAAAACAAAAAAAATGCAAAAAAAATGCAAAAAAAAATGCAAAAAAAATGCGAAAAAAATGCAAAAAAAATGCAAAAAAAATGCAAAAAAAAAACAAAAAATGCAAAAAAAAACAAAAAATGCAAAAAAATGCAAAAAAAAATGCAAAAAAAATGCAAAAAAAAGCAAAAAAAATGCAAAAAAAACGCAAAAAAATGCAAAAAAAATGCCAAAAAAATGCAAAAAAAACAAAAAATGCAAAAAAAAATGCAAAAAAAATGCAAAAAAAACACAAAAAACGTAAAAAAAAAAACAAAAAAAATGCAAAAAACCCACAAAAAAATACAAATAAACCCACAAAAAATGCAAAAAAAAATGCAAAAAAAATGCAAAAAAATTGCAAAAAAATGCAAAAAAATGGCAAAAAAAAATGCAAAAAAATGCAAAAAACCCACAAAAAATACAAAAAAAAAATGCAAAAAAATGCAAAAAAACCCACAAAAAAATGCAAAAAAACCCACAAAAAATGCAAAAAAAAATGCAAAAAAAATGCAAAAAAAATGCAAAAAATGCAAAAAAAAACCACAAAAAATGCAAAAAAAATGCAAAAAAAATGCAAAAAAATGCAAAAAAAATGCAAAAAAAAATGCAAAAAAAAGCAAAAAAACGCAAAAAATGCAAAAAAAAAAGCACAAAAATGCAAAAAAAATGCAAAAAAATGCAAAAAAAAATGCAAAAGAAACAAAAAAAATGCAAAAAAATGCAAAAAAATGCAAAAAAAAATGCAAAAAAATGCAAAAAAATGCAAAAAAAAATGCAAAAAAATGCGAAAAAAATGCAAAAAAAATGCAAAAAAAACAAAAAAAATGCAAAAAAAATGCAAAAAAAAATGCAAAAAAAATGCGAAAAAAATGCAAAAAAAATGCAAAAAAAATGCAAAAAAAAACAAAAAATGCAAAAAAAAACAAAAAATGCAAAAAAAACCACAAAAAAATGCAAAAAAAAACAAAAAAAATGCAAAAAAAATGCAAAAAAAACCCACAAAAAAATGCAAAAAAAATGCAAAAAAACCCACAAAAAATGCAAAAAAAATGCAAAAAAAATGCAAAAAAAACCCACAAAAAATGTAAAAAAAAAAAAACACAAAAAATGCAAAAAACCCACAAAAAATGCAAAAAAAATGCAAAAAAAACGCAAAAAAAATGCAAAAAAATGCACAAAAAATGCAAAAAAAAATGCAAAAAAAACACAAAAAAATGCAAAAAAAAACACAAAAAAATGCAAAAAAAACCACAAAAAATGCAAAAAAAATGCAAAAAAACCCCACAAAAAATGTAAAAAAAAAACACAAAAAATGCAAAAAAACCCACAAAAAATGCAAAAAAAATGCAAAAAAAATTTGAATTTTTTTTGCATTTTTTTTGCATTTTTTTTGCATTTTTTGTGGGTTTTTTTGCATTTTTTGTGTGTGCAAAAAAAATGCAAAAAAAACACAAAAAATGCAAAAAAAATGCAAAAAAAATGCAAAAAAAATGCTAAAAAAATGCAAAAAAATGCAAAAAAAACACAAAAAATGCAAAAAACCCCACAAAAAATGCAAAAAAAATGAAAAAAAAAAAAAAAAAAAATGAAAAAAACCCCACAAAAAATGCAAAAAAATGCAAAAAAAACCACAAAAAATGCAAAAAAAAATGCAAAAAAAATGCAAAAAAAATGCAAAAAAAAACACAAAAAATGCTAAAAAAATGCAAAAAAAATGCAAAAAAACCACAAAAAATGCAAAAAAAAATGCAAAAAAAATGCAAAAAATGCAAAAAACCCCACAAAAAATGCAAAAAAAATGCAAAAAAAACCAACAATAAAATGCAAAAAAACCCACAAAAAATGCAAAAAGAAATGCAAAAAAACAAAAAATTGCAAAAAAATGCAAAAAAAAACACAAAAATGCAAAAAAAACACAAAAAAATGCAAAAAAAATGCAAAAAAACCCACAAAAAATGCAAAAAAACCCACAAAAAAATGCAAAAAAACCCACAAAAAATGCAAAAAAACACAAAAAAATGCAAAAAAACCCACAAAAAATGCAAAAAAACCCACAAAAAAATGCAAAAAAACCCACAAAAAATGCAAAAAAACACAAAAAAATGCAAAAAAAATGCAAAAAAAACCACAAAAAATGCAAAAAAAAATGCAAAAAAACCCACAAAAAATGCAAAAAAAATGCAAAAAAACCCCACAAAAAATGCAAAAAAAATGCAAAAAAACCCACAAAAAATGCAAAAAAAATGCAAAAAAACCCACAAAAAATGCAAAAAAAAATGCAAAAAAACCCAAAAAAAATGCAAAAAAAATGCAAAAAAAATGCAAAAAAAATGCAAAAAACCCACAAAAAATGCAAAAAAAATGCAAAAAAACCCACAAAAAAATGCAAAAAAAATGCAAAAAAAAAATGCAAAAAAAAACACAAAAAATGCAAAAAAAAATGCAAAAAAAAAGCAAAAAAACCCACAAAAAATGCAAAGAAAATGCAAAAAACCCACAAAAAATGCAAAAAAAAATGCAAAAAAACACAAAAAAAATGCAAAAAAAATGCAAAAAAACCCACAAAAAATGCAAAAAAAATGCAAAAAAACCCACAAAAAATGCAAAAAAAATGCAAAAAAAATGCAAAAAAACCCACAAAAAATGCAAAAAAATGCAAAAAAACCCACAAAAAATGCAAAAAAACCCACAAAAAAATGCAAAAAAACCCACAAAAAAATGCAAAAAAAATGCAAAAAAACCCACAAAAAATGCAAAAAAACCCACAAAAAAATGCAAAAAAACCCACAAAAAAATGCAAAAAAAATGCAAAAAAAAACACAAAAAATGCAAAAAAAATGCAAAAAAAACCCACAAAAAAATTAAAAAAAAAATGCAAAAAAACCCACAAAAATGCAAAAAAAAATGCAAAAAAACCCACAAAAAAATGCAAAAAAACCCACAAAAAAATGCAAAAAAAACACAAAAAAATGCAAAAAAAATGCAAAAAAACCCACAAAAAATGCAAAAAAACCCACAAAAAAATGCAAAAAAACCCACAAAATGCAAAAAAACACAAAAAAAATGCAAAAAAAATGCAAAAAAAAACCACAAAAAATGCAAAAAAAAATGCAAAAAAACCCACAAAAAATGCAAAAAAAATGCAAAAAAACCCCACAAAAAATGCAAAAAAAAATGCAAAAAAACCCACAAAAAATGCAAAAAAAATGCAAAAAAACCCACAAAAAATGCAAAAAAAAATGCAAAAAAACCCAAAAAAAATGCAAAAAAAATGCAAAAAAAATGCAAAAAAATGCAAAAAACCCACAAAAAATGCAAAAAAAATGCAAAAAAACCCACAAAAAAATGCAAAAAAAAAAGCAAAAAAAAAATGAAAAAAAAAACACAAAAAATGCAAAAAAAAATGCAAAAAAAAAGCAAAAAAACCCACAAAAAATGCAAAAAAAATGCAAAAAACCCACAAAAAATGCAAAAAAAATGCAAAAAAACACAAAAAAAATGCAAAAAAAATGCAAAAAAACCCACAAAAAATGCAAAAAAAAATGCAAAAAAACCCACAAAAAATGCAAAAAAAATGCAAAAAAATGCAAAAAAAACCACAAAAAATGCAAAAAAAATGCAAAAAAACCCACAAAAAAATGCAAAAAAACCCACAAAAAAATGCAAAAAAACCCACAAAAAAATGCAAAAAAAATGCAAAAAAACCCACAAAAAAATGCAAAAAAAACACAAAAAAATGCAAAAAACCCCACAAAAAATGCAAAAAAAATGCAAAAAAACCCACAAAAAAATGCAAAAAAAACACAAAAAAATGCAAAAAACCCCACAAAAAATGCAAAAAAAATGCAAAAAAATTGCAAAAAAAATGCAAAAAAAACACAAAAAAATGCAAAAAAAATGCAAAAAAACCCACAAAAAAATGCAAAAAAAACACAAAAAATGCAAAAAACCCCACAAAAAATGCAAAAAAAATGCAAAAAAAAATGCAAAAAAATCCACAAAAAATGCAAAAAAAACCCCACAAAAAAATGCAAAAAAACCCACAAAAAAATGCAAAAAAACCCACAAAAAATGCAAAAAAAATGCAAAAAAAATGCAAAAAAAATGCAAAAAAACCCCACAAAAAATGCAAAAAAAAATGCAAAAAAACCCACAAAAAATGCAAAAAAATGCAAAAAAACCCACAAAAAATGCAAAAAAAAATGCAAAAAAACCCAAAAAAAATGCAAAAAAAATGCAAAAAAAATGCAAAAAAAAATGCAAAAAACCCACAAAAAATGCAAAAAAAATGCAAAAAAACCCACAAAAAAATGCAAAAAAAATGCAAAAAAAAAATGCAAAAAAAAACACAAAAAATGCAAAAAAAAATGCAAAAAAAAAGCAAAAAAACCCACAAAAAATGCAAAAAAAATGCAAAAAACCCACAAAAAATGCAAAAAAAATGCAAAAAAACACAAAAAAAATGCAAAAAAAATGCAAAAAAACCCACAAAAAATGCAAAAAAAAATGCAAAAAAACCCACAAAAAATGCAAAAAAAATGCAAAAAAAATGCAAAAAAACCCACAAAAAATGCAAAAAAAATGCAAAAAAACCCACAAAAAAATGCAAAAAAACCCACAAAAAAATGCAAAAAAACCCACAAAAAAATGCAAAAAAAAAGCAAAAAAAACACAAAAAAAATGCAAAAAAAATGCAAAAAAACCCACAAAAATGCAAAAAAAAATGCAAAAAAACCCACAAAAAAATGCAAAAAACCCCACAAAAAAATGCAAAAAAAACACAAAAAAATGCAAAAAAAATGCAAAAAAACCCACAAAAAATGCAAAAAAACCCACAAAAAAATGCAAAAAAACCCACAAAAAATGCAAAAAAACACAAAAAAAATGCAAAAAAAATGCAAAAAAAACCACAAAAAATGCAAAAAAAAATGCAAAAAAACCCACAAAAAATGCAAAAAAAATGCAAAAAAACCCCACAAAAAATGCAAAAAAAAATGCAAAAAAACCCACAAAAAATGCAAAAAAAAAGCAAAAAAAATGCAAAAAAAAACACAAAAAAAATGCAAAAAAAATGCAAAAAAATGCAAAAAAATGCAAAAAAAATGGAAAAAACCCCCACAAAAAATGAAAAAAAAATGAAAAAAAAACCACAAAAAATGCAAAAAAAAGCACAAAAATGCAAAAAAAATGCAAAAAAAAATGCAAAAAAAATGCAAAAAAAATGCAAAAAAACGCAAAAAAATGCAAAAAAAAATGCAAAAAAAATGCAAAAAAAAGCAAAAAAAATGCAAAAAAAACGCAAAAAAATGCAAAAAAAATGCCAAAAAAATGCAAAAAAAACAAAAAATGCAAAAAAAAATGCAAAAAAAATGCAAAAAAAACACAAAAAACGTAAAAAAAAAAACAAAAAAAATGCAAAAAACCCACAAAAAAATACAAATAAACCCACAAAAAATGCAAAAAAAAATGCAAAAAAAAATGCAAAAAAATTGCAAAAAAATGCAAAAAAATGGCAAAAAAAAATGCAAAAAAATGCAAAAAACCCACAAAAAATACAAAAAAAAAATGCAAAAAAATGCAAAAAAACCCACAAAAAAATGCAAAAAAACCCACAAAAAATGCAAAAAAAAATGCAAAAAAAATGCAAAAAAAATGCAAAAAATGCAAAAAAAAACCACAAAAAATGCAAAAAAAATGCAAAAAAAATGCAAAAAAATGCAAAAAAAATGCAAAAAAAAATGCAAAAAAAAGCAAAAAAATGCAAAAAAAATGGAAAAAAACCCCACAAAAAATGAAAAAAAAAATGCAAAAAAACCCACAAAAAATGCAAAAAAAATGAAAAAAAAAATGCAAAAAAAATGCAAAAAAAATGCAAAAAAACGCAAAAAAATGCAAAAAAAATGCAAAAAAAAATGCAAAAAAAATGCAAAAAAATGCAAAAAAAATGCAAAAAAATGCAATAAAAATGCAAAAAAACACAAAAAATGCAAAAAAAAATGCAAAAAACCCCCACAAAAAAATGAAAAAAAAACACAAAAAAATGAAAAAAAAACCCACAAAAAATGCAAAAAAAAATGCAAAAAAAATGCAAAAAAAAACACAAAAAATGCAAAAAAAATGCAAAAAAAAAGCAAAAAAAATGCAAAAAAAAAGCAAAAAAAATGCAAAAAAATGCAAAAAAAATGCAAAAAAAAATGCAAAAAAAAGCAAAAAAATGCAAAAAAAATGGAAAAAAACCCCACAAAAAATGAAAAAAAAAATGCAAAAAAACCCACAAAAAATGCAAAAAAAATGAAAAAAAAAATGCAAAAAAAATGCAAAAAAAATGCAAAAAAACGCAAAAAAATGCAAAAAAAATGCAAAAAAAAATGCAAAAAAAATGCAAAAAAATGCAAAAAAAATGCAAAAAAATGCAATAAAAATGCAAAAAAACACAAAAAATGCAAAAAAAAATGCAAAAAACCCCCACAAAAAATGAAAAAAAAACACAAAAAAATGAAAAAAAAACCCACAAAAAATGCAAAAAAAAATGCAAAAAAAATGCCAAAAAAAACACAAAAAATGCAAAAAAAATGCAAAAAAACAAAAAATGTAAAAAAAAACCACAAAAAAAATGCAAAAAACCCACAAAAAATGTAAAAAAAAACACAAAAAAATGCAAAAAAAACCACAAAAAATGCAAAAAACCCACAAAAAATGTAAAAAAAAACACAAAAAAAATGCAAAAAACCCACAAAAAATGTAAAAAAAACCACAAAAAAATGCAAAAAAAATGCAAAAAAACCCACAAAAAAATGCAAAAAAACCCACAAAAAATACAAAAAAAAATGCAAAAAAAATGCAAAAAAACCCACAAAAAAATGCAAAAAACCCACAAAAAATGCAAAAAAATGCAAAAAAATGCAAAAAAAAATGCAAAAAAAACACAAAAAATGCAAAAACAAATGCAAAAAAAATGCAAAAAAATGCAAAAAAAACCCACAAAAAAAGCAAAAAAAAAAAGCAAAAAAAATGCAAAAAAAAACACAAAAAAAATGCAAAAAAAATGCAAAAAAAATGCAAAAAAATGCAAAAAAAATGGAAAAAACCCCCACAAAAAATGAAAAAAAAATGCAAAAAAACCCACAAAAAATGCAAAAAAAAGCACAAAAATGCAAAAAAAATGCAAAAAAAATGCAAAAAAAACGCAAAAAATGCAAAAAAAAATGCAAAAAATGCAAAAAAAACCCACAAAAAATGCAAAAAAAAAGCAAAAAAAATGCAAAAAAAAATGCAAAAAAAAGCAAAAAAATGCAAAAAAAATGGAAAAAAACCCCACAAAAAATGCAAAAAAAAATGCAAAAAAACCCACAAAAAATGCAAAAAAAATGCAAAAAAAAATGCAAAAAAAATGCAAAAAAAATGCAAAAAAACGCAAAAAAATGCAAAAAAAATGCAAAAAAAAATGCAAAAAAAATGCAAAAAAATGCAAAAAAAATGCAAAAAAATGCAATAAAAATGCAAAAAAAACACAAAAAATGCAAAAAAAAATGCAAAAAACCCCCACAAAAAAATGAAAAAAAAACACAAAAAAATGAAAAAAAAACCCACAAAAAATGCAAAAAAAAATGCAAAAAAAATGCCAAAAAAAACACAAAAAATGCAAAAAAAATGCAAAAAAACAAAAAATGTAAAAAAAAACCACAAAAAAAATGCAAAAAACCCACAAAAAATGTAAAAAAAAACACAAAAAAATGCAAAAAAAACCACAAAAAATGCAAAAAACCCACAAAAAATGTAAAAAAAAACACAAAAAAAATGCAAAAAACCCACAAAAAATGTAAAAAAAACCACAAAAAAATGCAAAAAAAATGCAAAAAAACCCACAAAAAAATGCAAAAAAACCAAAAAAAAAATACAAAAAAAAATGCAAAAAAATGCAAAAAAACCCACAAAAAAATGCAAAAAACCCACAAAAAATGCAAAAAAATGCAAAAAAATGCAAAAAAAAATGCAAAAAAACCACAAAAAATGCAAAAACAAATGCAAAAAAAATGCAAAAAAAACCCACAAAAAAAGCAAAAAAAAAAAGCAAAAAAAATGCAAAAAAAAACACAAAAAAAATGCAAAAAAAATGCAAAAAAAATGCAAAAAAATGCAAAAAAAATGGAAAAAACCCCCACAAAAAATGAAAAAAAAATGCAAAAAAACCCACAAAAAATGCAAAAAAAAGCACAAAAATGCAAAAAAAATGCAAAAAAAATGCAAAAAAAACGCAAAAAATGCAAAAAAAAATGCAAAAAAAATGGAAAAAAAAGCAAAAAAAATGCAAAAAAAACGCAAAAAAATGCAAAAAAATGCAAAAAAAATGTCAAAAAAATGCAAAAAAAACAAAAAATGCAAAAAAAAATGCAAAAAAAATGCAAAAAAAACACAAATGTAAAAAAAAAACACAAAAAAAATGCAAAAAACCCACAAAAAATACAAATAAACCCACAAAAAATGCAAAAAAAATGCAAAAAAAATGCAAAAAAATTGCAAAAAAATGCAAAAAAATGGCAAAAAAAAATGCAAAAAAATGCAAAAAAATGCAAAAAAACCCACAAAAAATGCAACAAAAAAATGCAAAAAAAATGCAAAAAAAAGCAAAAAATGCAAAAAAAAATGGAAAAAACCCCCACAAAAAATGAAAAAAAAAACACAAAAAAAATGAAAAAAAACCCACAAAAAATGCAAAAAAAAGCACAAAAATGCAAAAAAAAATGCAAAAAAATGAAAAAAAAAATGAAAAAAAAAATGAAAAAAAAAATGCAAAAAAAAATGCAAAAAAAACGCAAAAAATGCAAAAAAAAATGCAAAAAAAAATGCAAAAAAAATGCAAAAAAATGCAAAAAAAACGCAAAAAAATGCAAAAAAAATGCAAAAAAAATGCAAAAAAAACACAAAAAATGCAAAAAAAAAATGCAAAAAATGCAAAAAAAATGCAAAAAAAATGCAAAAAAACAAAAAAAACACAAAAAAATGAAAAAAAACCCACAAAAAAATGCAAAAAAACCCACAAAAAATGCAAAAAAAATGCAAAAAAAATGCAAAAAAATTGCAAAAAAAATGCAAAAAACCCACAAAAAATACAAAAAAAATGCAAAAAAAAATGCAAAAAAAACCCACAAAAAAATTCAAAAAAACCCCACAAAAAATGCAAAAAAAAAATGCAAAAAAACCCACAAAAATGCAAAAAAACCCACAAAAAATGCAAAAAAAAATGCAAAAAAAATGCAAAAAAAAGCAAAAAAAAATGCAAAAAAACCCACAAAAAATGTAAAAAAAAAACACAAAAAAATGCAAAAAAACCCACAAAAAAACACAAAAAAAATGCAAAAAAACCCACAAAAAATGCAAAAAAAACCCACAAAAAATGCAAAAAAACCCACAAAAAATGCAAAAAAAAATGCAAAAAAAATGCAAAAAAAATGCAAAAAAATGCAAAAAAATGCAAAAAAAACACAAAAAAATGCAAAAAAAATGCAAAAAAATGCAAAAAAAATGCAAAAAAAATGCAAAAAAATGCAAAAAAAACCACAAAAAATACAAAAAAAGCAAAAAAAAAAGCAAAAAAAATGCAAAAAAAATGCAAAAAAATGCAAAAAAAAGCAAAAAAAATGCAAAAAAAATGGAAAAAACCCCCACAAAAAATGAAAAAAAAACACAAAATGAAAAAAAACCCACAAAAAATGCAAAAAAAGCACAAAAATGCAAAAAAAATGAAAAAAAAAATGCAAAAAAAATGCAAAAAAAATGGAAAAAAAACGCAAAAAAATGCAAAAAAAATGCAAAAAAAAATGCAAAAAAAATGCAAAAAAAATGCAAAAAAAATGCAAAAAAATGCAAAAAAAATGGAAAAAACCCCCACAAAAAATGAAAAAAAAATGCAAAAAAACCCACAAAAAATGCAAAAAAAAGCACAAAAATGCAAAAAAAAATGCAAAAAAAATGCAAAAAAAACGCAAAAAATGCAAAAAAAAATGCAAAAAAAATGGAAAAAAAAGCAAAAAAAATGCAAAAAAAACGCAAAAAAATGCAAAAAAATGCAAAAAAAATGTCAAAAAAATGCAAAAAAAACAAAAAATGCAAAAAAAAATGCAAAAAAAATGCAAAAAAAACACAAATGTAAAAAAAAAACACAAAAAAAATGCAAAAAACCCACAAAAAATACAAATAAACCCACAAAAAATGCAAAAAAAATGCAAAAAAAATGCAAAAAAATTGCAAAAAAATGCAAAAAAATGGCAAAAAAAAATGCAAAAAAATGCAAAAAAATGCAAAAAAACCCACAAAAAATGCAACAAAAAAATGCAAAAAAAATGCAAAAAAAAGCAAAAAATGCAAAAAAAAATGGAAAAAACCCCCACAAAAAATGAAAAAAAAAACACAAAAAAAATGAAAAAAAACCCACAAAAAATGCAAAAAAAAGCACAAAAATGCAAAAAAAAATGCAAAAAAATGAAAAAAAAAATGAAAAAAAAAATGAAAAAAAAAATGCAAAAAAAAAATGCAAAAAAAAACGCAAAAAATGCAAAAAAAAATGCAAAAAAAAATGCAAAAAAAATGCAAAAAAATGCAAAAAAAACGCAAAAAAATGCAAAAAAAATGCAAAAAAAATGCAAAAAAAACACAAAAAATGCAAAAAAAAAATGCAAAAAATGCAAAAAAAATGCAAAAAAAATGCAAAAAAACAAAAAAAACACAAAAAAATGAAAAAAAACCCACAAAAAAATGCAAAAAAACCCACAAAAAATGCAAAAAAAATGCAAAAAAAATGCAAAAAAATTGCAAAAAAAATGCAAAAAACCCACAAAAAATACAAAAAAAATGCAAAAAAAAATGCAAAAAAACCCACAAAAAAATTCAAAAAAACCCCACAAAAAATGCAAAAAAAAAATGCAAAAAAACCCACAAAAATGCAAAAAAACCCACAAAAAATGCAAAAAAAAATGCAAAAAAAATGCAAAAAAAAGCAAAAAAAAATGCAAAAAAACCCACAAAAAATGTAAAAAAAAAACACAAAAAAATGCAAAAAAACCCACAAAAAAACACAAAAAAAATGCAAAAAAACCCACAAAAAATGCAAAAAAAACCCACAAAAAATGCAAAAAAACCCACAAAAAATGCAAAAAAAAATGCAAAAAAAATGCAAAAAAAATGCAAAAAAATGCAAAAAAATGCAAAAAAAACACAAAAAAATGCAAAAAAAATGCAAAAAAATGCAAAAAAAATGCAAAAAAAATGCAAAAAAATGCAAAAAAAACCACAAAAAATACAAAAAAAGCAAAAAAAAAAGCAAAAAAAATGCAAAAAAAAATGCAAAAAAATGCAAAAAAAAGCAAAAAAAATGCAAAAAAAATGGAAAAAACCCCCACAAAAAATGAAAAAAAAACACAAAATGAAAAAAAACCCACAAAAAATGCAAAAAAAGCACAAAAATGCAAAAAAAATGAAAAAAAAAATGCAAAAAAAATGCAAAAAAAATGGAAAAAAAAACGCAAAAAAATGCAAAAAAAATGCAAAAAAAAATGCAAAAAAAATGCAAAAAAAATGCAAAAAAATGCAAAAAAATGCAAAAAAAATGCAAAAAAAAACACAAAAAATGCAAAAAAAATGCAAAAAACCCACAAAAAATGCAAAAAAAATGCAAAAAAAATGCAAAAAAAACAAAAAAATGCAAAAAAAATGCAAAAAAACACAAAAAATGTAAAAAAAAAAAACACAAAAAAAATGCAAAAAACCCACAAAAAATTTAAAAAAAAACACAAAAAAATGCAAAAAAATGCAAAAAAAACCACAAAAAAATGCAAAAAAACCCACAAAAAATACAAAAAAAAATGCAAAAAAAATGCAAAAAAACCCACAAAAAAATGTAAAAAACCCACAAAAAATGCAAAAAAAAAATGCAAAAAAAATGCAAAAAAAATGCAAAAAAAAAACACAAAAAAAAATGCAAAAAAAATGCAAAAAAAAACCACAAAAAATGCAAAAAAAAAAAGCAAAAAAAAATGCAAAAAAATGCAAAAAAAAAGCACAAAAATGCAAAAAAAATGCAAAAAAATGAAAAAAAAAATGCAAAAAAAATGCAAAAAAAAGCAAAAAAAATGCAAAAAAAACGCAAAAAAATGCAAAAAAAATGCAAAAAAAATGCCAAAAAAATGCAAAAAAAACAAAAAATGCAAAAAAAAATGCAAAAAAAATGCAAAAAAAACACAAAAAACGTAAAAAAAAAAACACAAAAAAATGCAAAAAACCCACAAAAAAATACAAATAAACCCACAAAAAATGCAAAAAAAAATGCAAAAAAAATGCAAAAAAATTTCAAAAAAATGCAAAAAAATGGCAAAAAAAAAATGCAAAAAAATGCAAAAAACCCACAAAAAATACAAAAAAAAATGCAAAAAAATGCAAAAAAACCCACAAAAAAATGCAAAAAAACCCACAAAAAATGCAAAAAAAAATGCAAAAAAAATGCAAAAAAAATGCAAAAAAAACACAAAAAAATGCAAAAAAAACACAAAAAAATGCAAAAAAAAATGCAAAAAAAATGCAAAAAATGCAAAAAAAACCCACAAAAAATGCAAAAAAAAGCAAAAAAAATGCAAAAAAATGCAAAAAAAATGCAAAAAAAAATGCAAAAAAAAGCAAAAAAATGCAAAAAAAATGGAAAAAAACCCCACAAAAAATGAAAAAAAAATGCAAAAAAACCCACAAAAAATGCAAAAAAAATGCAAAAAAAAATGCAAAAAAAATGAAAAAAAAATGCAAAAAAACGCAAAAAAATGCAAAAAAAATGCAAAAAAAAATGCAAAAAAAATGCAAAAAAATGCAAAAAAAATGCAAAAAAATGCAATAAAAATGCAAAAAAAAACACAAAAAATGCAAAAAAAAATGCAAAAAACCCCCACAAAAAAATGAAAAAAAAACACAAAAAAATGAAAAAAAAACCCACAAAAAATGCAAAAAAAAGCACAAAAATGCAAAAAAATGCAAAAAAAAAATGCCAAAAAAAACACAAAAAATGCAAAAAAAAATGCAAAAAACAAAAAATGTAAAAAAAAACCACAAAAAAAATGCAAAAAACCCACAAAAAATGTAAAAAAAAACACAAAAAAATGCAAAAAAAAACCACAAAAAATGCAAAAAACCCACAAAAAATGTAAAAAAAAACACAAAAAAAATGCAAAAAACCCACAAAAAATGTAAAAAAAACCACAAAAAAATGCAAAAAAAATGCAAAAAAACCCACAAAAAAATGCAAAAAAACCCACAAAAAATACAAAAAAAAATGCAAAAAAAATGCAAAAAAACCCACAAAAAAATGCAAAAAAAACACAAAAAATGCAAAAAAAATGCAAAAAAACAAAAAATGTAAAAAAAAACCCACAAAAAATGCAAAAAAAAATGCAAAAAAAATGCAAAAAAATTGCAAAAAAATGCAAAAAAATGGCAAAAAAAAATGCAAAAAAATGCAAAAAACCCACAAAAAATACAAAAAAAAAATGCAAAAAAATGCAAAAAAACCCACAAAAAAATGCAAAAAAACCCACAAAAAATGCAAAAAAAAATGCAAAAAAAATGCAAAAAAAATGCAAAAAAACACAAAAAAATGCAAAAAAAACACAAAAAAATGCAAAAAAAAATGCAAAAAAAATGCAAAAAATGCAAAAAAAACCCACAAAAAATGCAAAAAAAAAGCAAAAAAAATGCAAAAAATGCAAAAAAAAACCCACAAAAAATGCAAAAAAAAAGCAAAAAAAACGCAAAAAAATGCAAAAAAAATGCAAAAAAAAATGCAAAAAAAATGCAAAAAAATGCAAAAAAAATGCAAAAAAATGCAATAAAAATGCAAAAAAAAACACAAAAAATGCAAAAAAAAATGCAAAAAACCCCCACAAAAAAATGAAAAAAAAACACAAAAAAATGAAAAAAAACCCCACAAAAAATGCAAAAAAAAATGCAAAAAAAAATGCCAAAAAAAACACAAAAAATGCAAAAAAAATGCAAAAAAACAAAAAATGTAAAAAAAAACCACAAAAAAAATGCAAAAAACCCACAAAAAATGTAAAAAAAAACACAAAAAAATGCAAAAAAAACCACAAAAAATGCAAAAAACCCACAAAAAATGTAAAAAAAAACACAAAAAAAATGCAAA